>SJYC01145190.1:0-10887 GCA_006408675.1 Madoqua kirkii | reverse complement strand
GACCTCTTTTTTGGGTGTTAGTTCTAAAAGGTCTTGTAGGTCTTCATAGAACCTTTCAACTTCAGCTTCTTCAGCTTTACTGGTTGGGGCATAGACTTGGATTACTGTGATATTGAATGGTTTGCCTTGGAAACGAACAGAGATCATTCTATCTTTTTTGAGACTGTATCCAAGTACTGCATTTTGGACTCTTTTGTTGACTATGATGGCTAATCCATTTATTCTTAGGGATTCTTGCCCACAATAATAGATATAATGGTCATCTGAGTTAAATCTACCAATACCCTTTAGAGGAACATAACAGAATTAAGAATCTCTACAACATAGGTCCTACAAATTCCAATACTCTATAAAAAATAAAAAATACTTGACATGACAAAAAAGGAACATCCATCAAAATAATCCAAAATGTATCTAAAATTACCCACCTCCTGCCAGGAGGCCTTCACATCCTACATTTCTGTAGCTGTTTAAGATATCTTGGTACCTCTTCAGTTTCCTTCAAATACTAAATCACTAAAAAATAGCTTTATTATGGTCATCCTCCAGATGTACTGACTCCACAATGACCAAATTTGGGTTCAGAATTAAACAAACCCTCTCATCAAGTTGGTAACCCTATTTCTTTTCCTTCTAATGAGGCAATCCAGGCTAGGAGAGCTGAATTCCAACATTGCCTAAGCAACAGTAGCAGCAAAAGCAAGAAAAAAGCAAAGTGAACAAGTTAATGCCCATCCTGTCCCCACACTCCGCCAAATAAAGTACATGGCAGAAAGTGAAGAGGAACTAAAAAGCCTCTTGATGAAAGCAAAAGAGGAGAGTGAAAAAGTTGACTTAAAGCTCAACATTCAGAAAACAAAGATCATGGCATCCAGTCCCAACACTTCATGGGAAATAGATGGGGAAACAATGGAAATAGTGTCAAACTTGGAACTAAAAAGCCTCTTGATGAAAGCAAAAGAGGAGAGTGAAAAAGTTGACTTAAAGCTCAACATTCAGAAAACAAAGATCATGGCATCCAGTCCCAACACTTCATGGGAAATAGATGGGGAAACAATGGAAATAGTGTCAAACTTTATATTTTTGGGCTCCAAAATCACTGCAGATGATGACTGCAGCCATAAAATTAAAAGATGCTTACTCCTTGAAAGAAAAGTTATGACCAACCTAGATAGCATATTCAAAAGCAGAGACATTACTTTGCCAACAAAGGTCCATCTAGTCAAGGCTATGGTTTTTCCAGTAGTCATATATGGATGTGAGAGTTGGACTGTGAAGAAGGCTGAGTTCCAAAGAATTGATGCTTTTGAACTGTGGTGTTGGAGAAGACTCTTGAGAGTCCCTTGGACTGCAAGGAGATCCAACCAGTCCATTCTGAAGGAGATCAGCCCTAGGACTGCTTTGGAAGAAATGAGGCTCAAGCTGAAACTCCAGTACTTTGGCCACCTCATGCGAAGAGCTGACTCATTGGAAAAGACTCTGATGCTGGAAGGCATTGGGGGCAGGAGGAGAAGGGGACGACCGAGGATGAGATGGCTGGATGGCATCACTGACTCAATGGACGTGAGTCTGAGTGAACTCCTGAGTTGGTGATGGACAGGGAGGCCTGGTGTGCTGCGATTCATGGGGTCACAAAGAGTCGGACACGACTGAGAGACTGAACTGAACTGAACTGATACCCTAGGAACATAATATTTCAGGTTAGGCAAAATAGTTAAATAGAACTGCCCAAGTGATCTCTTCTTGAGAAAGAGTTATTTCCCCATGCATCCTATTAAAAATTAATTTCACACAATTAAAAGTCCTCTACTAGATATTTCTGCCATTAGCCTTTGTCATGATATTAGCCAATTCCCTGCCATAAAGACAATTTTAAGTAAACGTATTTCTTCATTATAGTAGACTTTCTAAATGACCTTATCTATTTAGCACTGAATTTAGAGAAGGCCAGTGCTGCGGGACCTCCTGAGTATTCTGTGAGGAAAATGACACGCCCACACTTCATAATCCTTGAAATTAGATGGTGTGCATTTTAGTACGTTCTAATGTGACCAAGCTCTAGATGCAATCTCAGAGTCATCTTTACTGTTTCCCAAGCAAGGGTTGAATACTGGATTTAGCTAGTGTGAATAAGCATTACCTAAAAGCATAACCTTTGCTGTGGCTTGTAAAAATTGCATAATACCAAAAAACAGGAGGTTTGTTTCAATGTGCCCAGACTAGATTTTTTTAATTGAATTTTTTATTATTTTGCCTGATTGACAAGTACAGAAAAAGAAACTTCTACTCCTTGGTAGTCTGTTTTATGCATATGGAGGTACTTGGCATAAGTATTTATAGGATCTTAGTGAAAGGAATCCTTGTTTATAATGAACTGCACAGAAATCAGTATAACTGATGCCACATCTGGCACTAAACAGTTATAAATGTTAATGAGTAAAGGGCACAATCATTTTTCATTTTTTGACTTTAAGGAAAGAAGTAAGGGGATAAAATAAAAGTTCTGCTGGTAATTCTACTAACAACTATGCAAATTTCATCCATATTTCTTTAACTGGCAAAGGCCAAAGGACCTCACAGGCTCTATGAAACAAAATTTTGTACTACAAATTTGCCAGAGCAATTTTTAATGTTCATCAAGTGATAAGGCCAGCTCAAACAGGACCACCATAATGAGAATGCAAATAATTCTATTTCCTACATAAAGCAATATTAACAGCAGTATTGGGGCTAGGACAGGGGTTGTGATGAAAGGGGCTAAATATAGGGAAAGAGTGAAAAGAACTGCTCCAAAGGACCTCCATTTTCATCAACTTTATTATTGCTATTTTTTAGCCATGCCTGACTCTTCTGCGATCCCATGGATTACAGTCTGCCAGGTTCCTTTGTCTATGGGATTTCCCAGGCAAGAATACTGGAGTGGGTCGTCACTTGCTTCTCCAGAGAATTTTCACACCCCAAGGACCAAACCTGTGTCTCTCACGTCTCCTGTATTGACAGTTCTTTACCACTTTACCAATGAGCCACCTGTGAAGCCCCTTTCATCAACTTAGGATGTCTTTTACCCATTTCATGCTTATTTCTTGTTTCCAAATTTTGAAATGAAAAGGAACACAGACATGCACAACCCATCATCAACCTATTAGTCTTCCCTTTTTTCCTGTAAATAGAAGCAAGAAGCTGTAGGAAAAAAAAGACCAACTGTATTCAAGCCATGTCCACTACCCAGATCTGTACAAAAAGTTTATACCAATATGATAATTACTATATATCCTAGCAGCTAGCTGAAGGTAAACAGATGGGCAAAGGGAGACTGAAATCAGTCAAACACATTCACTCTAAGGGGACTATCTTTCAGGACGTTTCTTCAATAAAGCTCACTGAAGATATGACAACACTTTCCCATACTAAGAAGACAAAGCTAAGAACCCGAAGCCAGTCTCACAGCTGATGAGTAAAGAGTAAGGGGGCAAAGCATTAAAAAGTTGATCTTTAAGGGCATCTGCACATCAATGGTAACTACATCTATGTGTGTGTGTGCGCGCATATATATATATTAACAGCATCCTTCCTCATAAGCAACAAGCAAATCAAGAAAACAAGACAACATACACAGGTAGCCACTTAATTTTGTTTTTCAGATAGAATTTTACTTGAATTAAGTTATCATAATATAGATGGCTTTTTAAACTCTCTTTTTTTTTTTTTTTTTTTTACTTTCAGACTCTGCTGCAGACATTATGACATAACCAAGTGAGGAAATTGGGATCCAGTCCAAAAGGCTATATTGCTAGTAAGGAATCTCTCCAAGTATTTTATTTCAGCAGTAATCAATCTGAGCCGAGATTGAAAGTGAAAATGTGACTTCAAAATAAGGCAAGGAAAGACCGTTACATAAAATACGCCAAGTTGAAGATAATATAGGTAAAATGTTACACACAAATACAGCTGAAACAGAGTCCCGATATAGAAATACATGTTAAAGACATATATAAGTATTTCATAGGAAAGGAAAAGCCAATGTATTCTCCTATCTTTACCATTTCAGAATTCTTTGGACCTCAGTAGTGTTACTCTATTGTATTACCTGTGAACCACTTTTGTGAAAACTTCTTAATACACTATCAACTGAAAAACAATAGTATTCTTTAGCAATTTGAATTATTAAGTATTCTCACCTTAGAAAACAAGTATTAACCAAATTCCAAGCTCCTGTGAGTATTTATTGCTTTGAAAAATAGGCATGTACATATTGCCTGGGTTTTATACTTAATGATAAAGTAAAGACTATACATTTAATTCTAGGATATAACTGAATTAGAAGCCGGCAGAAAACCCCATCGTAGTCTTTTGTTTCCACATAATAATACAGTCCTCACTGCCTTACTGGAATGATTACAGACAGAAAATCAATTCTTAAAATCTCATGCATGGTTTGTAATTATAGCTAAAATGTATAATCAAAGCTGAAAGACATATATCCAAGTGTTATTAAACAATGATTAAACTTTGATTGGGATATCTACTGGCTACAGTTAATCTTTCAGTACAATCATGGCTGCCTGCCAGACCACCAGATTCTAGGAAAGATATTTCTTCTCAAGAAATTCCTCTTCAGGCAATTAGCTAATATGTCCAAACTTAGAAGCTTTAAACCTCTGCCTGTTAGGGATTTGGTGCAAATGTGAAGATGTGAAGAACTAAAGCTCACTGATATTTTCAAAAGCTTTCATTTAAACTGTAATGTGGCAGACACAATCAGGAGACAAATAATATATATTTTGAAAGGTTTGCTGTCTTCTCATTTGCAAATGTTCACTCCCAGGTGTATATTCACTAGCACATGTAACCAAACCTAAAAAGGTCTTGAACCAATCATTGTCCACTGAGAGTATACTGCCATTGAAGTTGAACAAAATTCCACTAGTTTCCCAAGATTTTCTCAGTGGCAGGCTAAAATCTCATTTTTGCTTTGGCTACTTTCCAACATAGCTGGATTACAAGTGATTCTGTTTAAAGATATTCACAGTTAAAGACACAGATGCTCTCTAGATACTCACAAAAAAAGCATATATTTTTGACCAAATCATGAGAAGTTGCCAACCACTTACCAGAATTTCTCTTTGACACCATCTTCAAATTTGTGCTGACTACAGAGCTGACTACAAGGGCCAAAAGAAACGGTGGCTTCATCGTTCACTTTCCTTGGCAGCTGAAAAGTCAAAAAAGGATATGAAGTTTGAATCACAGATCTTGGCCTCAACAAAGCAACAGCTATAATTTCACACATCTTAAAGGCACATTACAGAAACAATGACATTTTGGTGATTTCTGGCTTTATTTTTATGCAAATGGAAGAAAATACGAAAGTTCACAATTGCATCATGTCGAAGTTTCCCGCTTTAGAACTTTTCAATGATTTCCCACTAGATTTAGAGTAAAATCTGAACTCCTTTCATTCGAGTTTCATGGGCCTGCAGCAAGGGTGCTGCCGCCTCTTTGATCTTCTTCCTCCTCATTGGCTATGCTCCAGCCACGATGGACATCATTACATCTGTCACTGGAACAAACCTTAGTCATTTCCACCTTGTGACCTTTGCATTGTGAGGTCCTTCCTGCTGAGATGCCCCTCCCCACTCTTCACTTACATTCTTTAACATCCTATAGGTCTCAGGCCCACAAAAAGGCCTTTCCTGCCTACTCAATCTGAACATCTCACCCTGTCATTCACAAGCTTACCCCTTGCTTGTTTTATTCATAAGACTGATTAGCACTTACAAGTACTGTGTTTAGCTACATGATAGGAATACATTTTACTCAACTTTGACACTGATGCTTTAAAATCTACAGCACTGGGGCTTCTCTGGTGGCTCAGCTGTAGGGAATCAGTCTGCCAGTGCAAGAGAAAAGGGTTCCATTCTGTTCCCAGAAGAGCCCACATGCCTCAGACCAACTAGGCCCATGTGCTCTAGAGCCCGGGAGCCGCAACTACTGAGCCTGCATGCTGCAACTACCTGAAACCCACATGCGATGAGCAACTCTTGCATC
The DNA here is from genome assembly GCA_006408675.1 of Madoqua kirkii. Classification (NCBI taxonomy): domain Eukaryota; kingdom Metazoa; phylum Chordata; class Mammalia; order Artiodactyla; family Bovidae; genus Madoqua; species Madoqua kirkii. The sequence goes on along the minus strand of SJYC01145190.1, from coordinate 4,839 downwards.
ACAAGGAATATCCCCCCACCACAACTAGAGAAACACCCGTGCAGCAATGAAGACAGCCAAAATTAATAAATAATTTTAAAATAATAATAACATAGAATCAACAGCCCTGAATCTTAAATAATTGGAATAAAACTGTTCCAAAATGAAAAATAACTGAGAAAAGTACAGAATTGAACTGAGATATTGTTAAAGACCCCACAAAAGGCAATAGGATTGACTGAAGCATGATCAGCAGGCATTTGAGGAAAAAATGTTTTTAAGTGTTTATCTCATTGGGTTAAGACTTCAGTAAATCGGTTCCTGTACGAGGATTCATCTAGAATCCTTTAAAAATCAGAATATAAGCATCAAAGAGGTACACTGGGCTCATTATAAATCCAAGATAGAAAATCAGCAAAGAGAACCATGAATGTGAAACCAAAGTGATCCCTGAAATAATGAATGTAAGCAAATTTGAGTGGAAAGATAAGAACAGGCACTGGATAATATTTAAAGAGCCAGAATTCCATATAAAGATTTTTTTTCTCAATAATTGGCTTATATCTAAAAGTGCAGAATCTGATCCAGAATGAAAGAGTAAAAAGGATGATATCAAGAGCTGGGTAGTATCTTGTTTTCCCAGAATTGACCAAAAAAGATCCATCTGATACCTTAAATTCAGGGAAATTCCAGCTTGTTGTCTGAGGCCACCAGTTCAGCTATTCAGGGCAGCTGTTCCTTATCATACTGCCCCCCAACTCCATCAATAAACGGAGTTCTCAGAAGGAAGAGGAGGTCGTTTGATAACAAAGAAAGACTTTGATTGATAAGGTTTTTTTTAATAACAAAGAAAGTCCACTTGACATGCTGGACTTTCCTTGTACCACTGAGGCAGGAATAAAGAGCCCTGGGGCAAGATGATATGTTGGTGATTTCCAGATGACCAGGAGGCCAAAACTAATCCCTTCCCATCCTGAACACACCCAAATTTCTGTCCAACTGAGAGCAAAGTATGATGCTACGAGCTGCAACTCTGAGGGAAATCAAATCTTGCCAGGGATTTCCAACGTCCAGAGGAGACACTTGGAGGAGAATCTCATTAGCCTGTAGTAACTATTGCCTATTTATGCACACACATAGACAGCTGGAAGAGCTGTTATGACCAACCAAGGAGAAAGACACAAACAATCGAAGCATGTTTTTCCCTCTCTTTTCTCCAGTCACACCTCTCCAATGAAACACCAAAGGAAAAAGTGCAGAGAAAAGAGTTGGAAAGGGGTAAATGCATGAAAACCTACCATGCACACACCAAATTCCTAGCCAGGAGAGCCACATGTCTCATTTGTTTGAAAAAAAAAAAAAAAAGGATGATGCAATATTTGAATCAGACAGGATCTTGGACTAAGAGAAGGACTTTAAAATCAGAATGAAAATCAGAAAATATCTGATGAATGATAGCATCAGACTGAAATTTTTACTACTTTCCCTGACTCCTACTGGCAAAAGGAAGTACAGTACAGCACTTGAAGTAGAAATTATTAGGAAAAAATTGTACCATTTCATGTTTACACTTCAGTGAGTTGAAACTTAATCAATCAGTTACATTTATTAGCTTGGTTGTGTTTACCCGCTCCTTGACCACTAGAATGTAAGCTATGAGGGCAGTCACTTAGTCATTAACTGTTATATTCTCAGCATCGATCATAGAGTTTGACACATGATAGGTTATCAGTAAACATTTTAATAAATTAAAGGAGATATCAATGTAGAATACATCATATCAAGGGTTCAATAATACAAATAAATTGTAGCTTTTAGTGTTTTTCCCCCCAAGTTATCCATTTTTTTGAAATAGAATGTCTCTTATCTAATATGTCGTCGTTTTAGTTACTAAGTTGGATCTGAGTCTTTTGAGCCCCTGTGGACCAAAACCTAACAGGTTCCCCTGTCCATGGGATTTCCCAGGCAAGAATACAAGAGTGGGTTGCCATTTCCTCCTCCAGGGGATCAAATTAAAAGCTTAATGCTTGACTTTGACTTGCAAAATCATCATTGGAATTGAATATGTTAACCACAAAATTATTCCATATACACCCTGTCTTGTCAATTCAAGTCAGTGGGGATTAGAAAAATAATGTGTTGAGTTTTTTAATCTGTATATTTGCTAATCTATTTCCATAGAAGCATTTATTAATTTAACAAACTTTGATGAATAACTATTACATTTTATGATAATAACTTATTGAGCATTTTGTGTGTGCCAGACAATGCATTGAACTGAAACCTATTAATGACCTTTTGAGCTATTATTATTTTCATCTTACTTTGCAGAAAACTGATACTTGTGACTTATCGAAGGCCACAACAATAGTAAATTAAGGAAGAAACGATTTAACTTTAGTTCTTTAAGACTACAAATTCCAAGCTGTTAACCACTAGTAAACTATATGTGCCCTAGTAATAAGATACTATAGGACTCATAAACCATGTGTAGGACTATAAAACATCGTTTCTTGCTGTCTAATATGCATGCAGGCCAGAGTGCTTAGCCAAGTACAAGACAATAAAGAACAACCTGTATATGTTAGGTGCTAAGGGAGTATAAAGAAAGAAGAGTGTTTGGTAGCATGTTCAGTAGGTGATTCAGATTTGCCATAGAATGGGGAAATCTGCCAAACTATCAATTCAAACAGTCAAAAAGAAAGGCCATTGCAATCAGTCTCATAGCAATGTTCATCTGCAGTAGCAAATAACCTGAAATATAGTAAATCATCAAGAATGTGACCACTGGATTCCCAATATATGTTTCCACACATGTGTTTAAACACTAAAGTGTCAGAAGCTGCTCAGGTTATCCCCTGGAAATCTTACACTGAGATTTAGGTTTATTACATTATAAATTTTTCCTCTTGGTGATTTTTACAGCCAACTTACTGTTGTGTGAAGAAAGTGTACAGAAGCATGTATATTTGATATAATGGCAATTATGCTGCTATTCAATTTTGAAATTACTTTTCTCCCTCCAAAAAGGGTCTTCCTTTTACTGTGGCTATAAATATGCAGTGATCCTCATTCCTAAATTTCAAATCCCCATGAGGGCTTTGTATTTACTGATTTCCTATGTTCAGTATGTAAAAATTCTAAAAGGCCACATGAGCAATTCTAAAACCTGAAGACACTGGCACATGGCTCATGAAGCTACACTCCTCTCCTTGGAGCACCAAATCTTAATGAGAGGAGGGCCATCTTGACAAGAGAGCTTTCAAAAATGTAATTGAACTAAATCTTTTGACAGACAATTGTAATAACAATGTTATGCTCAAATGGTTTTCAAGTATAGTTTGCAAATTACCTTCTCCACTTTACTTTCTTCCTCCTTTAAAGTACTGGCAATCCACTCAAGTACTATTGCTTGGAAAATCCCATGGACAGAGGAGCCTGGTAGACCACAGTCCATGGGGTCGCAGAGTTGGACATGACTGAGCAACTCCACTTTAAAGTACCAGGCATGCCAGGATTCTAGTTAATGTTAATTTTTAAAAAAATATCTGTATGATGCTCTCTTGACTCTAGAAACCAAAACACGTTTAACTTATAAAGATATTTTGACACAACTGAAAGAGCCAACTAGATATATCAGCTAGGTTGCAGAGAATATTCAATTATATCGTTTTTCCCTGGTGGCTCAGAGGTTAAAGCATCTGCCTCCAATGCGGGAGACCTGGGTTTGATCCCTGGGTCAGGAAGATCCCCTGGAGAAGGAAATGGCAATCCACTCCAGTACTCTTGCCTGGAGAATCCCATGGACAGAGAAACCTAGTAGGTTACAGTCCACGGGGTCGCAAAGAGTCGGACATGACTGAGCGACTTCGCCTTACCCTCAGTACAATCTTGTGAGAGACAGCTTTGTTATTTATGATGTCTTCCAATCATTTGGACCATCCAGTCATATATATGTTGATATAATCTCAAACAAATTAGAAATTACAAACACAGATTATATATATTTCACAGATTATATATTAACTTTCAAAGGCAGTTCTGTCTAACACACATATATCTCAGTCTCTTATATCTTCTAATTCTAGCCATCTGCAGTGAAGTCTGATATTCATATAGAGATGGCCCTGAGGTCTTATTATATTTTCAATCAGGAAACAAAGATATAATAATTTAAATTAGATTTTATCTACTCAGAAGGAAAAGTTGGTTCTCAATTTGACTAAAATTTGGAAAACTTCAATAGTTATATAGTCCAGACATCAATCAAGTAAGAAATCATTTGATACCCTATCCCTCGTGCCCTTAACTCCTTCCTATTATATGAAAACAACTGACCATTTTTCACACTTGTGTTTTACTCTATTGGGCCACAACATTTATTTGTCAACATGATACCTTTTACTGCTATCTTTCCCTCTGCCACAGTAAATGGTTTTGTTTAAGATAATGGTTGCTCCATCACTCTGGGTCACAGAATGAGAAGTTGTATAACAGAGCTCCCAGTCAACATGGTATAACCTGTTATAAACCACCAACACTTGGGGATTATTGTAACAGCATAATCTAAACTATCCTGAGTAAACATAATTTATATATTTAAAATTCATATCAAGATATGCTATAAAATTAATATGATACCCAGAATAGCACAAAATATACTCTACACAGAGTATATAAAATGTAATGAGACTATTACATGTCATGATCTAAATTCAACATACTCATTAGACAATAGCCTTTTCAAGAATGGGAAGTATGGTTATTCTTTTTTGCATCTTTAGCACCAGTGACTAGAACATAGTAGATATAAAGCCCATTCTTCTTGAATGTTAAATGAAATTAAATGACTTTTTTCCT
>SJYC01145187.1:0-11155 GCA_006408675.1 Madoqua kirkii | reverse complement strand
TGATCTCTGGTTCCTCTGCCTTTTCTAAAACCTGCTTGAACATCTGGAAGTTCACGGTTCACGTATTGCTGAAGCCTGGCTTGGAGAATTTTGAGCATTACTTTAATAGCATGTGAGATGAGTGCAATTGTGCAGTAGTTTGAGCATTCTTTGGCATTGCTTTTCTTTGGGATTGGAATAAAAACTGACCTTTTCCAGTCCTGTGGCCACTGCTGAGTTTTCCAAATGTGCTGGCATACTGAGTGCAGCACTTTCACAGCATCATCTTTCAGGATTTGAAATAGCTCAACTGGAATTCCATCCCCTCCACTAGCTTTGTTCGTAGCAATGCTTTCTAAGGCCCACTTGACTTCACATTCCAGGATGTCTGTCTCTAGATGAGTGATCACACCATCGTGATTATCTTGGTCATGAAGATCTTTTTTGTAAAGTTCTTCCGTGTATTCTTGCCACCTCTTCTTAATATCTTCTTCTCCTGTTAGGTCCAAACCATTTCTGTCCTTTATTGAGCCCATCTTTGCATGAAATGTTCCCTTAGTATCTCTAATTTTCTTCAAGAGATCTCTAGTCTTTCCCATTCTCTCTTTCCCTTACTGCTCAGTAAATCCAGCTAAACTCCACATTATTTCCTGTGCTTCAGCCACACATAAAGTTCCTAGAATGTGTCACATTTTCTGTCATTTCCAGGATTCCACACATCTCTTCCTTCTGACTACACTGCTAGTAATTTTTCACTAGCCAACTTTTCTCATCTTTCAAGTTTCACTAAATATGCAACTCCTCCAGAATATTATTTCCATTGATTTGCAGGTCTGACAGAATCTTCCCTTGAACATCTCTACTGAACTGCTCCATGATAAAGTTCAGCACATTTGTGAATTTTTCTTCAATATTCATCTTTATTTGTATATCTTCTTCTCCATGGTATTTAATACAGTATTATACATACAGCAAGTGGTCAATAAATAAATATTTAAGAATCTTTGATAATCTTTCTGGGATAGTAACACAGACAACTCCCTCTTGCTTTGTACATCTTATCCAAAGCTTAATGGAAAATCATTAATCAGAAAGAATTTTACTATGTCCCTACTTGTGAGTAGATGAATGTGCTTTCACTGTTCTGTTTTCCTGGCAGAATACTTGATTTACTAATACTCCGAAGAGTTTTGTAGCTTCTCGTTCTGTACTATTGCTGTACCTACAAGATACTCATTAAACCCAGGCCCAGACTTGATGGCAGTTTTCCAATGTTAGGTTTCATGTCAAAAATACCTCTAGCAGAGAATGGCATTGAAACATATATATTACCATATTTAAAGTAGATAGCCAGTGGCAGTTTGTTACATGATGCAGAGCACACAAAGCCTGTGCTGGAGACAACCCACAGGGGTGGGGTGGGAGGGAGGTGTGAGAGGGGTTCAGGATGTGGGTGACACGTGTATCCCGACGGCTGATTCATATAGATGGATGGCGGAAACCATCACAATACTGGAATCCTATTATCCTCCTATTAAAATAAATTTGAAAAAGAAACAAAACAACATACCTTTAGCAAACAAATTACTATTCTCTACCTAAAGCAAGAACTGGCCAACACTTATTCTTCTGTCTTTTTGTTAGTCCTGTAGATAATGATTTATGCTGCTTTGCCGTTTATGCTATTCTCCACTTTTCTGGTGTTTTTAATTTTAACGAGGATTTCCATCATCTTGTTCTTCCCCTGGCTCCCAACCAACTAGTGCTGCATGTCACTGAAAGGGTTTCGTTTGCACTTTTCTCTCTCTCTCACTGATGATTTTTTAACATGAGTTTTCCTTCCCAGATGCTGTTCTAATGGACTTCTGATCACAGCTTTTCATTAATGTACAACTTAGACTTGTCAACATTGAAAATGCTGAACAAAACACACAAAATAGTCTCACATCTCACACAGGGATGAATGGTCAACCTGCAGGCTCTCTCATCAGCACTACTTGTTGTGAGTCATAGAACTTACCCTCAATAGGGAATTCGTTGAGGAATAAATGGGCTTTCATTTTTGCCCAATTCATTGAATATCTCAACTACCCTCTTTAAATGATTATACTAAATTCAATGAAATTTTTTAAAACTCTATTTGGGTTTAGGAGAATCAAGGTAAAAATAAACACATAAAAGGTTTCTTTTCTAAATCAATTCTCCTGCATGCTCATTCATTTAAACTAACCAATGCTACAAACTTGTATAAATCAGTTTTCCAGGCTCCACAGAGGATATTACCTTAAAGGCATGGTCCCTTCTCTCAAAGTCAATTCAACTGAAATGTACAAAATCTCATCATCCCATTCCACTCCATTTCTATCACCATCTTCAAAAATAACTCCTCTGCTTTTCTTCACTAAACCATCTACAAATGAATTCCGCCTGATACATCTACTTCTCCTCTATTCCTTCACCTTTATCAATGAATATTTTTTCTGTACTTGCTGAATGCCCTTCGAAAGTGTCTGCTATTAATATTATTTTGTATCCCTCATGTCATTACTGTAGAAGTTTTGTCAAAAGCAAGAGTTTTAAACTTATTGTTGAAATAAATCCAAATGTTCATGCAAAAAATTGTTAAGAAAGCCTCAAGTACAATGATACCTAAAGATTGTACCAAAAATTTGATTTCCAAGACTCCTCTTAAAATGCAATTGTTTTTGGAAGTGAAAGCACATTTTAAACCATAACATGTAACCATAAATATGTGCAGAGAGTAGTTTATCAAATAAAGGATTTTATCATGGAAGGAGAAAGATCAAACCAACAATGTCTACCAGAGAGCACAAGTCTAGGCAAGATGCTGAAGTGGGGTCTCTGATCCAATGAGGACGTAGCACAAAAGCACCAGGTGGAGAGACTTGAAGTAGTTAGGCAGAAGAGAAAATAATAGCAAAGGGGAGCGTCTCTTCCCTCACAGTTCTGTTACCAGTCAATCCTGCACCTCAGCATCCAACTTTCACAGAAAACTCCCCTCTTATTCAGATCCCCAAACCTAAAAGGGGCAATGAATATGGAGATGGCCACAACTAGCAAGTTCCTTTTGTGTCCATACCAGTTGCTGAGACTCATTTGTAAGCCACAGAGTTATTATGAAAACAAGCTGCAAAAGTCCATCAAAAGCAGAACAGATAAAAATGCTGTGGTATATTCATACAATGGAATACTTCCCAGCAAGAGCTAGCAATGAACTAATACCAGCAACAACATGGATGAAACCCCAAAGCACTGAAGTAAATGGAGAAGCAAAATAAGCTAGACGCATGCTCTACATGCTATATTTATATGACAACATTCTAGAAAAGTCAAAACTGTAGAAACAAAACAGATTTATCATTGGTTGTCACTGGGCTGTGAGACAACAGAGAAATTGCTTATAGAAGGGCATAAAGGAACTTTGGGGGCAATGAAAATGTTCTACATGTTAAGTTGGTTGGCAAACACACAACTCCCATGTGTGTCAAATTTTATTAAACTGCACTTAAAAGGGGGGGGGTACTGACTGCATGCCACTTCTGCTGTTCGCTGCCCCCACCCATCTATAGCCTTCTGTCTTCCAGTAGTCACGATAGGTGAGCAAGTAGAGAACACAAAAAATGTTTAAGCCTTTGGTGCAGGGACATAAGCCTACTGATATTCCCTATAACCAGAATCCATTACCACAGCTAAAGAAGCATCTTTTTGTTCTGAATAACTGACTGAACAACTCCTTGGAGACAGAAGCACAGCCACTGGTTGATATTTCATTAAAACACTGAAAAAATAATATAACGCCTAATCCTAAATATCTCTGAAACCTAACTGGCCCATAATTTCTGTAAAGACAATCTGTCCATTTCTAGACAGAAAAAATGTTTCATGAAATTTACCTAAAGGATTACTATGAATAATGGTAAAAATACAAACTTCTTTCATCTCCCACTGGATATTCAATAAGCGTTTAAAACTCTGGCTATCCAAAACAGAAATAAAAACCTTCCTCCCCAGACCTGCTGTTCCTCTAATGATTGGTACGTCTGTTATTGGTGCTTCCATTTACAGCCTCTCTGAAGCTAGAGCCTTTAAAGTCTCCCCAGACTCCTCTTCTTCACGGCACAAGGAATCTCTCAAATCTGTTCTGGCCTCTCTTTCCCATGATCATTGCCTTACCACAGAGAATCATATTTTTCTCAACTGGGCTTTTATCAAAACCTCAGAAATGGTCTGCCTTCCTCCAATTCATCCTTAATTCTGCCTGCAGTTTTACAGTAGCCGTCAGCATCCTCAACGGATTGGTTCCAAGACTCACCAGGGACTCCAAAATCCCAGGACACTCAAGTCCCATAGTCAGCCCTCAATATCCATGGTTCCACATCCACAGATTCAACCAATCAGAGATCCTGCAGCACTGTATTTACTATTGAAAAAATCCGAATACAAGTGGCCACCTGGCAGTTCAAACCTTGTTGTTCGAGGGGCAACTGTATTTTCCCAAGAAACACCTTTACCACATTCCTCTTCATTACAAAGTTCCTCCTGCATTCATGCTCAGTCGCTTCAGTTGTGTCCAACTCTTTGTGACCTTATGGACTGTAGCCTGTCAGGCCACTTTGTCCATGGGATTCTCCAGGCAAGAATACTCCAGTGGGTTGCCATGCCCTCCTCCAGAGAATCTTCCCACCCAGGGATCAAATCTGTATCCCTGCACTGCAGGCAGATTCTTTCCCACTGAGCCAGTGGAGAAACTCAGAGTTCTGTCTAAATATCTGCTAATTCCATCATGAAATTCAAGCTCATACAGGCATTTGAAAGTTTTCTGTGGACTTAGGTCAATCCATCTCTTCAGCATCATCTTCTGTCTCTCTTTTCACATACTCTCAGCCTAAGCTACTTTGAATTCTTACTGTTTTTTAAATCTCAGCCTCTTTTCTGACTGCCATTACTGCCCATGCTAGCCCCTCATCCTACAATGTCTCTCTCCATCTTGAAAATGTTCTTCCTTTAGAGACACAAAACAGTAATAATCTAATGTATTCTCCACAGCCACTCTCTGAAAAAGCTTGATGCACAAGGGGACAAACAAAAGGGTGTGCAGACAAACCTAGCCAGGTACACTCAGGGGCATTAAAGCCAAACCAATTAAAAGCCAGCCAATGCAGGGACTGGAGAAGGCAGTGGCACCCCACTCCAGTACTCTTGCCTGGAAAATCCCATGGACAGAGGAGCCTGGGAGGTTGCAGTCCATGGGGCCAGGAAGAGTTGGACACGACTGAGCGACTTAGCAGCAGCAGCAGCAATGCAGGGATGAATGTTGTGGTCTTCAAATCCTCTTCTAATTATCACCACATCCTCACTAGGCTCTGCATTATTTGATCAAAACACTCAAGTCAGGAACTGCAAGACCAGGGTCTGTGAACTTGTATGCAAAAAACATTGTATCATTATTTTCACTGACTTCTGTTGGAAATTTAGCATTTCCTTCTACTATGAATCTAGGCACCAAACCATAGTGGTATTAGCTGAACCTTTAACTTTGTCCTTAATAGACATCACAGATAATTTTAGATTACATTATAATTGTGGCAGATATCTCAAAGCATTTACATTCATCTACTACCTCAAATTATGGTAATAATACTCACTGCTAGATCTCATTAATATGCTAATAAAAGGCTATAAATTACTGTATAAAGTGTTTTATAAATATTTTGATAACTATTTCAATATAGTTGGTTTCCTTTCTATTTTATTTGAACTATGCATTAAAATTTTTTTGAGAAGGGATCCATCAGTTTCACCAGATCACCCAAAGGGATCAAAAAATCAAAAAGTTTAATAATATCTCCTCTAGAATAATTCTTTTTATATGTCAGCTCATAATACAAATGACACACTGAGATCCCTGGGCTCTATCCCCAAGGATTCTGATTAGTTTGCTAGATAAGGATCCCCATTTTGAACCACCATTCCCAGGTGATTTTCATGTAGGAGATCCTTGGACATCAGTTTGATAGATACTGATCTAGGAATATATTACCTGGGTCATGTTACCTAGTTGGAGAAAGAACACTGGCACAATCTGATGCCAAATGGAAAGTTACCATTTGAGAATTACCCTTTCTGTCCTTTAAGACTTCAATATTGTCAGAGCTTCCTGGACTGTGAAAGAAATTAATTCTTAACAGTGCATTTAGAGAAAATGTAATAGTCTACTTCAAGGAGGTGGACCGTATGGGGAAAAGGACATAATATGTCAAGCATTAAGATGGCTTGCAGAGTTGAAATGTGTGAAATATGTTAGACCTTCTCCAACAAGCTAAAGAAAATCACTAACAGTGGCTAAATTTTTGTTTTTATCTCCCCTCAAACTATGGTAAGATCACCACCACCATCATGGTTATCATCATTAAAATGCATTTCACATCCATCCACTTGTCTCCCACATTCCATGTTGTCCCTATCTCAATACATGGCATCCTCAGCCAGCCAGCTATTGCCTGGGCAGCACCACTGACTCTTCCCACAGCCACAATAAATCCAACAAAGTCTAACTGATGGGATTTCCAGAACATCTCCCAAATCTGACATTTCTCTTTATCACCCCTGGAATCACAGTGGCTGAAGTCACTACCATCTTTCTCCTAGATCATTACGGCAGCCCCCAACAGCTGTCAGTGAATCTTCACTTATACCCAACTCCATTCCCTCTACAGCTTCCAGAGACAGTTTCAAAGCATTAATCTGCCCATGTTCTTGTCCAGCTTAGAATCTTTCAGGGACTCCTGTATTCTGTATATATCAGTACTTTAAGCACCTTAACACAGTATTGTGTAAGACACTGCATTATTTTGCCCCCCCCCCCTGCTACTTCTCTGATTTAATTACCTTCTGCCTATTTTACTTCACTTCACTCTCTCTACTCCAGCTACACGGCCTTCTCTTCAGGTGCTCTTTGCCATTTCAGGAGGCTGGCACATGCTGTCGCTTTTCCCCTTAACACTTGGTCTCCCAGTTTTTCACATGGTTGGCTATTGCTCATCCTACACTGCTAAGCTGCTAAGTCGCTTCAGTTGTGTCTGACTCTGTGCATCCCCATAGACGGCAGCCCACCAGGCTCCGCCATCCCCGGGACTCTTCAGGCAAGAACATTGGAGTGCACTGCCATTTCCTTCTCTCATCCTACGCATTTCTACCTAATGTCACCTCTTCAGAAATGCCTTCCTTAAACCATCCTACTTTAGGTGGCCACTCGTCCTATCACTATCAACCCCTGTGTTCATCGCCTCTACACTAGTTTGTTTACCACTTGTCTTCACCAAGAGACTGTAAGCTCCAAGGAGGCACAAGTACATTTGTCTTACTTGAAATTTTATACTGTGTCTTTCACAGTTCCTCATAATCCCAGGTGCTCAGTAAAGACTGATGGATTGATGGAATGAAAGAGCACTTATTTCAGCATGCTACGTCTAAACAAGGCAACCAACACATCACAGCATTTTCAGAAGCTGTTTCACATACAGTGGTGTTTGATAGACACCACAGATAGAGACAAAGGTATAGAAATTTAGGAAAGGAATAAACAGGGATGGAATATTATGATTGAACATTATAATTAAATATTAATGTATGTATAATATCCTATGTATACATGTATACAATATTACATGTACACTGTTATCAAAAAGGGAGAGGAAGAAAAGGAGTTTTAAATTTAGCCAAAATCATTTTTTTTTTTACTTCAACAAGTGTCTTTATAAGGAGAAATAAGACAGGGAAGCTACACAAGGACAGGCATTTTTGCCTGCTTTGTTCACACTATATCCCTCTAGGTCTAGAACAGTGCCTGGCAAAAGTAAATGCTCACTAAGTATTTGTGGAAGAAATGCAAAGAAGGCATGAGCTCTGTCATAATGAGTATCAAAGAGGAGACAGATAAGAAACAAATCCAGTACAGGTCAGGATAAATACAATAATACAAGTATGAACAAAGTGTAGATGTAGCCCAGAAGAGGGAAAGCTATCAACAGATGTAAAAGCCTTCATCTGGAAGCACATATCTAGGCTTCACTGGTGGCTCAGTGGTAAAGAATCTGCCTGTGAATGCAGGAGACATGGGTTTCATCCCTGGGTTGGGAAGATTCCCCTGGATATGGGAAAGGGAACCCACTCCAGTATTCTTGTCTGGGAAACCTCATGGATAGAGGAGCCTGGTGGGCTACAGTCCATAGGGTGGCAAAGACTGTCACAGCTTACTGACTAGACAACAAAACGCTAAGGCAGAATTTGAAAACTACTTTAAATATATTGGGAGTATTGGAATGGGGGATTCTGCGGAAGGGTTATCCATGCATGGGTAATAGGGCATGTTCAGATGCATCAGTTCAGTTCAGCGGCTCAGTCATGTCAGACTCTTTACAACCTCATGGACTGCAGCATGCCAAACCTCTCTGTTCTTCACCAGATCCCAGAGTTTACTCAAACTCAAGTCCATTGAGTCCATGATGCCATCCAACCATCTCATCCTTTGTCGTCCCCTTCTCCTCCTACCTTCAGTCTTTCCCAGTATCAGTCATTTCAAATGCGTCAGTTCATTTTAGGTGGCCAAAGTATGAGAGTTTCAGCTTCAACATCACTCCTTCCAATGAACACTCAGAATTTCTCTCCTTTAGGATGGACTGATTGGATCTCCTTGCAGTCCAAGGGACTCTCAAAAGTCTTCTCCAACACCACAGTTCAAAAGCATCAATTATTCAGCACTCAGCTTTCTTTATAGTCCAACTCTCACATCCATACGTGACTACTGTAAAAACCATAGCCTTGACTAGACGGACCTTGTTGGCAAAGTAATGTCTCTTTCTTAACATGCTGTCTAGGTTGGTCATAACTTTCCTTCCAAGGAGTAAGTGTCTTTCAATTTTATATCTGTAGTCACAATTTGCAGTGATTTTGGAGCCCAGAAAAATAAAGTCTGCCACTCTTGCCACTGTTTCCCCATCCATTTGCCAGAAGTGATGGGGCCAGATGCCACGATCTTAGTTTTCTGGATATTGAGCTTTAAGCCAACTTTTTCACTCTCCTCTTTCACTTTCATCAAGAGCCTCTTTAGTTCTTCTTCACTTTCTGCCATAAGGGTGGTGTCATCCGCATATCTGAAGTTATTGATATTTCTCCTGGAAATCTTGATTCCAGCCTGTGCTTCATCCAGCCCAGTGTTTCTCATGATCTACTCTGCATTGAAGTTAAATAAGTACAGTGGCAATATACAGCCTTGACTTACTTCTTTTCTTATTTGGAACCAGTCTGTTGTTCCATATACAATTCTAACTATTGCTTCCTGATCTGCATACAGATTTCTCAAGGGGCAGGTCAGGTGGTCTGGTACTCCAATCTCTTTCAGAATTTTCCACAGTTTATTGTGATCCACACAGTCAAAGGCTTTGGCATAGTCAATAAAGCAGAAATACATGTTTTTTTCTGGAATTCTTTTGATTTTTTGATGATCCAGCGGATGTTGGCAATTTGATCTCTGATTCCTCTGCCTTTTCTAAAACCAGCTTGAACATCTGGAAGTTCACAGTTGAAATATTGTCGAACCCTTGCTTGGAGAATTTTGAGTATTACTTTACTAGCGTGTGAGATGAGTTCAATTGTGCGGTAGTTTGAGCTTTCTTTGGCATTGCATTTCTTAGGTATTGGAATGAGAACTGACCTTTTCCATCTTGTGGCCACTGCTGATTTTTCCAAATTTGCTGGCATATTGAGTGCAGCACTTTCACAGCATAATCTCTTAGGATTTGAAATAACTCAACTGAAATTCTATCACTTCCACTAGCTTTGTTTGTAGTGATGCTTCCTAAGGCCCACTTGTCTTCGCGTTCCAGGATGTCTGGCTCTAGGTGAGTGATCACACCATCATAATCACCTGGGTCATGAACATCTTTTTGTACAGTTCTGTGTATTCTTGCCACCTCTTAATATCTTCTCTTTCTGTTAGGTCCATACCATTTCTGTCCTTTATTGTGCCCATCTTTGCCTGAAATGTTCCCTTGTTATCTCTAATTTTCTTGTAGAGATCTCTAGTCTTTCCCTTTCTATTGCTTTCCTCTATTTCTTTGCACTGATCACTAAGGAAGGCAGAAAAGAATAATTAAAGAAAAGTATGGTATAGTTGGAAAATCTCAAACCATTTGGTATAGGGGAGAATAAAATGAGAAGGGGGGAGGCAAAAGGAAAGAATGCTGAAGAGGAAAGAACTATGGTGAGGGATTTGTAATAAGCACTGGAAGGGATTAAATAGCTTTGCATGTTATTTGTATCAACAGGGATACAAACTTGAAGGTGAGGCTGAATCCTGAGGCAGGCAGATTAAAAAGTTATCATAATACCTCACATAGTTTTAGTTTCTCAATTTTACAGACAAGGTAATTGTGGTTGAAACTTCTAGTTGATTTTCTGAAAGGTATTCAGTTGCTTATTGATGGAATCCATGTTTCTGGATTTGAAGTTCTCCTTCTGGCACTGGACTTAGATATAATCTTTTATGAAAGAATAGCTGACTTACAATATCATATTCCTTTCAGATGTACAACATGATTCAATATTTTTATAGATTATGCAGCATACAAAGTTTACAATATCATTTACTATATTCCCTGTGCTGTATATTACACTTGCCAATATATTTCAAAACATTATATGTGGTTGAAACTTCTAGTTGATTTTCTGAAAGGTATTCAGTTGCTTATTGATGGAATCCATGTTTCTGGATTTGAAGTTCTCCTTCTGGCACTGGACTTAGATATAATCTTTTATGAAAGAATAGCTGACTTACAATATCATATTCCTTTCAGATGTACAACATGATTCAATATTTTTATAGATTATGCAGCATACAAAGTTTACAATATCATTTACTATATTCCCTGTGCTGTATATTACACTTGCCAATATATTTCAAAACATTATATTTGACCCTCAAAGACAAAATGAAAATTACTTCAAATATTTCTACAGGCCTCAAGATACCTGAAAGTGACTAACTTCTTTTAAAATTGTTATTTGATAAAAGGAGATTAAGCAGCTCTGACATGGAGTGGCCAAGAGGACTGGTGATATAACATAAAAAAATATATAGTCACCAAGATGTGTATAA
>SJYC01145184.1:0-11966 GCA_006408675.1 Madoqua kirkii | reverse complement strand
CTAGATGGACCTTTGTTGGCAAAGTAATGTCTCTGCTTTTGAATATGCCATCTAGGTTGGTCATAACTTTCCTTCCAAGGAGTAAAGAGTCTTTTAATTTCATGGCTGCAATCACCAAAAAAAAAATTATTTTGGAGCCCCCCAAAATAAAGTCTGACACTGTTTCCACTGTTTTCCCATTTTTTCCCATGAAGTGATGGGACCAGATGCCATGATCTTCGTTTTCTGAATGTTGAACTTTAAGCCAACTTTTTCACTCTCCTCTTTCACTTTCATCAAGAGGCTCTTTAGCTCCTCTTCACTTTCTGCCATAAGGTTGGTGTCATCTGCATATCTGAGGTTATTGATATTTTTCCCAGCAATCTTGATTCCAGCTTGTGCTGCTTCCCCGCAATGCAAGTTCAATGCATGAAGCAGGACACTCAAAGCCAATGCTCTGAGACAACCCAGAGCAAAGGGGTGGGAGGGGGATTCAGGATGGGGAGACACATGTGCACCCATGGATGACTCATGTCGACGTATGGAAAAAAAGATACCACAATCTTGTAAAGTAATTAGCCTCCAATTAAAACAAATTATTTATTTTAAGTTCATGCATTTTCAAATAGAGACACAATGGTCAACTTCCTGGACACGAAACCTTACACTGCAGAATGGAAGGTAAAAACAGCTAAACTCTTCCTGGGGCAATAGTACAGGGATCACTAACCTGTGGAAGACAGAACTTAAAGAATATATTTGAACATTTTATTCAAGTATACTACTTTCTGCTTAAGTTCTACTACATTGCAGCACTTTTATTTTAATATCTCTTTTTAAAGCATTCACACTCTGCCACTATTTACACAACTACACTAACAGACAAAGCAGAAAGCCCCAAACCAGTTGGTATTGTTTGTAACTGGACAAAAATACTTGAATGTAACTAAAGCAAACACAACAAAGCTTTACATACCACTAAGAAACTGCTTTGGAGATTCTGGTAAAGAACCTTCCTGCCAATGCAGGAGACACAAGAGGTGCAAGTTAGATCCCTGGGTTGGGAAGATGCCCCGGAGGAGGATATAGGAACCCGCTGCAGTATTCTTGCCTGGAGAATCCCATGGACATAGGAGACTGGCTGACCACAGTCCATAAGATTCCACAGAGTCTGACGTGCCTGAAGTGACTTAGCATGCACACATGCAGTGATATAAATATGTGTGCAAAAGGGAAAAAAAAAAAAAGGTAAAACTACCATGAGCTCTATGAAGACCGACAAGACTTTCTAGAATCAAAAGCCACAACATATGACCTTTTCATCATAGAGGACTGGAATACCAGAGTAGGAAGTCAAGAGATACTTGGAGTAACAGGCAAGTTCGGCCTTGGAGTATAAAATGAAGAAGGGCAAAGGCTAACAGAGCTTTGCCAAGGGAAAGCACTAGTCATAACAAACACCCTCTTCAAACAACACAAGAGAAAACACTACACATGGTCAATAGCAATCAGATAGATTATATTCTTTGCAGCCAAAGATGAAGAAGCTCTATATAGTCAGCAAAACAAGAACGGGAGCTGACTGCGGCTCAGATCATGAAACCTTTATTGCAAAATTCAGACTTAAACTGAAGAAAGCAGGGAAAACCACTAGATCATTCACACACGAACTAAATCAAATCCCTTATGATTATACAGTGGAAGTGACAAATTGATTCAAGGTATTAGTTCTGACAGAGTGCCTGAAGAACTATGGATGGAGGTTTGTGACACTGTACAGGAGGCAGTGATCAAGATCATCCCCAAGAAAAAGAGAGGCAAAAAAGGAAAATGGTTGTCTAAGGACATCTTACAAATAGCTGAGAAAAGAAGAGAAATTAAAGGAAAAGGAGAAAAGGAAAGATAAACGCATCTGAATGCAGAGTTCCAAAGCATAGCAACGAGGGATAAGAAAGCCTTTCTCAGTGATCAATGCAAAGAAATAGAGGAAAACAACAGAATGGGAAAGACTAGAGATCTCTTCAAGAAAATCAGAGATGCCAAAGGAACATTTCATGCAAAGATGGGTACAGTAAAAGACAGAAATGATATGGGCATAACAGAAGCAAAAGATATTAAGAAGAGGTGGCAAGAAAACACAGAACTACACAAAAAAGATCATCATGATCCAGATAACCATGATGGTGTGATCACTCACCTAGAGCCATAAACTCTGAAATGTGAAGTCAAGTAGGCATTAGGAAGCATTACTATGAATAAAGCTAGTGGAGGTGATGGAATTCCAGTTGAGCTATTTCAAATCCTGAAAGATGATGTTGTGAAAGTGCTGCACTAAATATTCCAGCAAAATTGGAGGACTCAGCAGTGGTCATAGGACTGGAAAACGTCAGTTTTCATTACAATCCCAAAGAAAGGCAATGACAAAGAATGTTCAAACTACAGCACAACTGCACTCATCTCACACACTAGGAAACTAATCCTCAAAATTCTCTAAGCCAAGGTTCAACAGTTGTGAACCATGGGTTTCCAGAAGGTCAAGCAGTCCATGGGGTCGCTAAGAGTCAGATGCGACTGAGCGACTTCACTTTCACTTTTCACTTTCATGCATTGGAGAAGGAAATGGCAACCCACTCCAGTGTTCTTGCCTGGAGAATCCCAGGGATGGGGGAGCCTGGTGGGCTGCCGTCTATGGGGTCGCACAGAGTTGGACACAACTGAAGCGACTTAGCAGCAGTAGCAGCAGCAAGCTGGATTTAGAAAAGACAGACGAACCAGAGATCAAATTGCCAAAATCCTTTGGATCATCAAAAAAGCAAGAGTTCCAGAACAACATCTACTTCTGCTTTTGACTATACCAAAGCCTTTGACTGTATGGAACACAACAAATTGTGGAAAATTCTTCAAGCGATGGGAATACCAGAACACCTTATCTGCCTCCTGAGAAATCTGTATGCAGGTCAAGAAGCAACAGTTAGAATCAGACAATGGAACAACAGACTGGTTCCAAACTGAGAAAGGAATACTTCAAGACTGTATACTGTCACACTGCTTATTTAACTTATATGCAGAGCACATCATGAGAGATGCTGGGTTGGATGAAATACAAGCTGGAATCAAGATTGCTAGGAGAAATATTAATAACCTTAGATACACAGATGACACTATCCTTATGGAAAAAAGCCAAGAGGAAGCAAAGAGCCTCTTGATGAAAGTGAAAAAGTTGGCTTAAAACTTAACATTGAAAAAACTAAGATCATGGCATCCGGTCCCATCACTTAAAGGCAAATAGATGGGAAAACAATAGAAAGAGTGAGAAACTTTATTTTGGAGGGGGCTCCAACATTACTGCAGAATGTGACTGCAGCCTTGAAATTAAAAGACGCTTGATCCTTGGAAGAAAAGCTATGACCAACCTAGACAGCATATTGGAAAGCAGAGACAGTTTGCCAACAAAGCTCTGTCTATTCAAAACTAAGAGTCGGGCATGACTGAGTGACTTCACTTTTGCTTTCACTTTCATGCATTGGAGAAGGCAGTGGCAACCCACTCCAGTAATCTTGCCTGGAGAATCCCAGAGATGGAGGAGCCTGGTGGGCTGCCATCTATGGGGTTGCACAGAGTCGGACACGACTGAAGTGACTTAGCAGCAGCAGCAGCACTCACATATGGATGTGAGAGTTGGACTGTAAAGAAAGCTGAGTGCCAAAGAATTGATGATTTTGAACTGTGGTGTTGCAGAAGACTCTTGAGAGTCCCTTGGACTATAAAGAGATCCAACCAGTCAATCCTAAAGGAAATCAGTCCTGAATATTCATTGGAAGAACTGATGCTAAAGCTGAAACTGCAATACTTTGGCCACCTGATGCAAAGAACTGACTCATTTGAAAAGACCCTGATGCGGGAAAGATTGAAGGCAGGAATAGAAGAAGACAGAGGATGAGACTGATGGATGGCATCACTGACTCAGTGGACATGAGTTTGAGCAAGTTCCGGAAGTTGGTGATGGACAGGGAAGCCTGGCGTGCTCCAGTCCATGGGGTCACAAAGAGTCAGACACAACTGAGCAACTGAACTGAACTGAACCATGAGTTTGATTTTCCATTGATATTAAGAGTTGGTATATTTTCTTCCAATTTGGTAAACATGTAACAATTGTACAGTTCCTTCACACACACACACACACATATATCCACTGATTTGTGCAATCAGCACTACAGTCAATCTTAGACATTTTTCTCACTCCAAAAAGAACCTCTATGTCAGTTAAAAATGACTCCCCAATGACCCAACTACATGCCACAAGCCCAGCCTTAGGCAAGCCCTAGCGTACTTATTACCTTGATTGATTTTCTTATTCTGTTCATTTCAGTTCCTCAGTCATGTCTGACTCTTTGTGAATCCATAGACTGCAGTATGTCAGGCTTCCTGTCCACCACCATCTCCCAGAGCTTGCTCAAACTCATGTTCATCGAGTCAGTGATGCCATGCAACCATCTCATCCTCTGTTGTCCCTTTCTGCTCCTGCCTTCAATCTTTTCTGCATCAGGGTCTTTTCCAAGGAGTCAGTTCTTCAAATAAGGTGGCCAAAGTATTGCAGTTTCAGCTTTAGCATCAGTTCTTCCAATGAATATTCAGGACTGATCTCCTTTAGGATGGACTGGTTGGATCTCTTTATAGTCCAAGGGACTCTCAAGAGTCTTCTGCAACACCACAGTTCAAAAGCGTCAATTCTTTGGCACTCTGCTTTCTTTACAGTCCAACTCTCACATCCATACAAGACTACTGGAAGAACCATAGGTTTGACTAGATGGACTCTGTCAGCAAAGTAATGTCTCTGCTTTTTAATATGCTCTCTAGGTTAGTCATAGCTTTTCTTCCAAGGAGCAAGCATCTTTTAATTTCATGGCTGCAGTCACCCTCTGAACTGAAGTGATTTTGGAGCCCCCCAAAAATAAAGTCTCCCACTGTTTCCATTGTTTCCCCATCTATTTGACATTAAGTGATGGGACTGGATTTCATGATCTTAGTTTTCTCAATGTTGATTTTAAGCCAGCTTTTTCACTCTTCTCTTTCACCTTCACTAAGAGGCTCTTTAGTTCCTCTTCACTTTCTGCCTAATGTGACACCGCATAAGGGTGGGATTATCTGCATACCTTGTTACGGATATTTTTCCTGGCAATCTTGAGTCTAGTTTATACTTCATCTAGTCAAGAATTTATGCTATACTCTGCATAAATGTTAAATAAGCAGGGTGACAATATACAGCCTTGATGTATTCCTTTCCCAATTTAGAACCAGTCCATTGTTCCATTGTCTGGTTCTAACTGTTGTTTCTTGTCCTACATAAAGATTTCTCAGGAGGCAAGTAAGAATTTTCCACAATTTGCTGTGATCCACAAAGTCAAAGGCTTTAGTGTAGTCAATGAAGCAGAGGTAGACATATTTCTCGAAATCTCTTATTTTTTCAATGATCCAATGGATGTTGGCAATTTGATCTCTGTTTCCTTTGTCTTTTCTAAATCCAGCTTGACCATCTGGAAGTTCTCACTTCAGGTCCTGTTGAAGACTACCTTGGAGAATTTGAGCATTACTTTGCTGGCATGTGAGATGAGTGCAATTGTGCAGTAGTTTGAACATTATTTGGCATTGCCTTTCTTTGGAATTGGAATGAAAACTGACCTTTTCCAGTCCTGTGGCCACTACTGAGTTTTCCAAATTTACTGGCATACTGAGTCAGCACTTTCACAGCATCATCTTTCAGGATTTGAAATAGCTCAGCTGGAATTCCATCACTTCCACTTGCTTTGTTTGTAGTGATGCTTCCCAAGGCCCACTTGATTTCACACTCCTGGATGTCTGGCTCCAGGTGAGTGATCACATCATCATGGTTATCTGGGTCATTAAAATCTGTTTTATATAGTTTTTCTATGTATTCTTGCCACCTCTTAATATTTTCTGCTTCTGTTAGGTTCATACCATTTCTGTTCTTTATTGTACCCATCTTTGCATGAAATGTTCCTTGGTACCTATAATTTTCTTGAAGAGATCTCTAGTCTTTCCTATTCTATTGTTTTCTTCTATTTCTTTGCATTGATCAGATTCCTATTCTGAGCATTTCATATTATATGATATGATTTCTTTGGAATCATATAATATGTGGCCTTTTGTGTCTGGTTTCCTTCACTTAGCATTATGTTTTCAAAATTCACTCACTTTTTACCGGGCATCAGTATTTATTTCTTATTGACCATTAATATTCCATTATATGTATACACTCCAATTTGTTTATCCATTCATAATTTCATGGACATTTGGGTCATTTGCACTCTGCTGCTGCTGCTGCTGCTAAGTCACTGCAGTAGTGTCTAACTCTGTGATCCCAGAGACGGCAGCCCATCAGGCTCCCCCGTCGCTGGAATTCTCCAGGCAAGAACACTGGAGTGGGTTGCCATTTCCTTCTCCAGTGCAGGAAAGTGAAAAGTGAAAGTGAAGCCACTCAGTTGTGTCTGACTCTTAGTGACCCCATGGACTGCAGCCTAGCAGGCACCTCTGTCCATGGGAATTTCCAGGCAAGAGTACTGGAGTGGGTTGCCACTGCCTTCTCCACATTTGTACTTTAGATACTGTAATTTCACAGCTTAAATCAATTTCTAATTTAATGTGCAGATACTAAAATACACTGGATTTCCCAGGTGGTGCAATGGTAAAGAATCCACCTGACTGTGCAGGAGACACAAGAGGCATGGGTTTGATGCCCAAATCAAGAAGATCTCCTGGGGGAGGAAGTGTAATCTACTCCAGTATTCTTACCCGGGAGATCCCATCAACAGCCTGGCAGGCTACAGTCCATGGGGTTGCAAAGAGTGAGACACAGCTGAGTATGGCACACTAAGATACAGTTTTCTTCATAGGCTGATCATTACCCAATTCCTTCCCAGGTGACCAAAATCAATAGAACATATAGGAAAAACTGGACAATGAGTCAACAGATACATAATAGACAAATATTTGCTGACTTGATGAATTAATGAATAAGAGATATCTTTCCTTGAATCCCTGCTTCTCCTTTCACTCAAATCCCTACCAGTGTCATGGTATTGTGTTAAAGAATGTTGGAGCTAGAAAAGATCATGGTACCTAAGATTAGTCCAAGTATGATTCAAGAACTACATGTATCAAAACCACCAAAGGAGATTACAAACCCCTATTTCAGAGACATCCCCTATGGTCCAGTGGCTGAGAATCCACCTTCCAGTGCAGGGGATGTAGGTTCCATCCCTGGTTGGAGAACTAAGTTCCCACATAACTCAGGGCAACTAAACCTGAGTGCCACAACTAGAGAGCCCAAGAGCTGCAACTAGTTAGCCCACATGCTCCAGAGCCCACTGCCAAAACTAGAGACATTTCAAGCCATAACAAATACCCAACGCAGTCAAAATTTAAGAAAAATATATACATACATACATTTATTTCTTTCCACACACAGTGGATCCAATTCACAGAGGATGTAATTCACAGGGTATCTACAATGCATCATGGCCGTGAGGCCACAGGAAGCCACCTTTGTAACAAGCACGCTAAGTAATTCCAGAGCAACTAAGGATCAAGAACTATCTCTCTAATTGAACCTTCCCATTCTGTAGAAGCAGGAATTTAGGACTAATATAGAGAAATGACATGTGTAAGGTAACAGTACAATAGAGTACTAGATCCCACAGAAGATAGTACAATACAGTACATAAACATAGATACACAATCCAGTAGGGATGTGAGGTTATGAATCTTAATATAGCTCTTTCCGCTACCTCGAGTACCCTTCTTTATCACATCACCATTTTTCCCTGTGAACACACACTCCCCTCACAGACTCACTCAATAACTGTCAGTGTCTGACACAGCTTAGTGGTGGCAGCATACTCACTATGATGTGTCCTTAGTGACTAATGTTAAGTGACTCTTGTGACCACGTGGCCTGTAGCCCACTGGGCTCCTCTGTCCATAGGATCTTCCAGGCAAGAATACTGGATGGGCTGCTATTTCCTTCTCCACTGACACGCATTAAGTGCTCAATAAATAGTTGTTATTTAGCCACTAGGTCAAGTATGACTCTTTTGTGACCCCCATGGACTATATAGCCTGTTAGGCTCCTGTGTCCATGGGACTTTCCAGACAAGAATACTGGAGTAGGTTGCCATGTTCTTCTCCATGGGGTCTTCCTGACCCAGGGATCAAACCTGCATCTCCTGCACTGGAGGCAGGTTCTTTACCACTGAGCCCCCAGGGAAGCCCCTCAATAAATACTACCTCTCACTTTTTCTTAAAGACTGGTCCAATGTGAACTAGATAACACAAAGTCCTCATATTTTGGCAGTATTTTCTTGATATATACAGTAAAAATAAATATAAGGCCCAAGAAAAGAATAAGAGATCCAGGAGGAAGGTCTTGGCGGTTCCTGACCCAAAAGTTGAAAAAGAGCATAACTGGAAGACTACCTCCAACCATAGATTTTGGTGACCAAAAAAACTATGTAATAACTTTTCCTATCCCTGGTTGTGAATCGCTCTGTATACCCACTATGACCTATTTAAAGGAGCCAGTTCCTTTTAGAAAATAGTTTCTGCCAAGTTTTCTATTAGCGGGAAATCATAAAGTACATAGATGAAACGTAGTACAAATTTTTCTAAATGAAGGTTTATATGCCTATCAAAAAGATTCAGTGCAAAACTATTATCATGAAATAGAAAATAAAATCATAAGGACGTTTTAAATTTTTTAAGTTCTTATAAAAGTGGTGATTTGTCATAATGAATGAAATAAAGATGTGAACAAAGAAAAAGTTCATACATCTCCTGACCCCTTCTAATGTCCCAACTACAAGAATGTAAGAATTTTCTTATTTTTTCAAAATAAGAGTCACATGGTACTATAAAACATTAACATAAAACAGCAGTCCTCTGCCCCTTCCACTCTTGAGTTCTTTCTAAAGACAACTTCCAACGTTTCAAAGTGCTTCTTCTGTTTTTCTGTCTCCATGTTTGCAAATAATATGCTCATATTTTAACTTAGTAGTTAATTTTATATATTACCTATTGAGTTCTTAATATGGAAAATAACCAGTTACCCTCTCAGTTCTTCAAAAACATATTTGCCACAATTTTACACTATTATGAATATTCACTTTTGAGAAAGATGGTATTATGATTTATTTCCTTCCTGATACAACTTTTAGTTTTCCCTGAAATTAACAATTGTCTCATTTTTACTTGAGAGAGCTTTCATTTCACTTTCATTTTCTAAGTAACAGACAGTGTCTTCTATTGACAGTGAGTAGGAAAGTTGCAAAAGAAGTGTGAAATAGCCAACTTGGAGTCCAAAGGAAAGAAGTCATTAGTAAACATAGAAAAATATTTAGGTAACATTGAGGATTCAAATGAAGTTAGAGATCATGAATTTATAAGAGTTATCAGTCTATACAGTTGTGTGATTTTTTTTTCCAGCTATGTTCAGTTGTAAGAATGGAGGCAATGGCTGAGTTTCAAACCAGGATTCAATGGAACAGAAGGAAGGACAAGAGAAAAAGAAGTTGAAGATATTAGATAACAGAAGTCAGAAGAAAACTCATTCAACTTCCTTCCACCAAACCCTCAACCCATATATATCCATATTCATCTTTCTCCCTCACTAAAATGGGGGAAAATCCTTCTCACTGTTGAATGTCAATCTCTCCACCTACGAGGATAAAGGAGGACATGAAATTCCTAAACACAGGATCCAATAAAATTATTCACTTTGAATAAAACATTAGGAAATTAAATGAGTATCAGAAGGGAAGGAGAGGGAGAATGAGACACACACACATATGCAATTATAGAACTAGAAAGTCAAGTCTGACAGTGAAGTAAAGGCAAGAAAATCTGCCTGAATGAGGGAATGCAGCTTCAGATGAGTGGTGAATATTTGAAACAGCTGCTATGGGAAACAGATGGGAGAGAAAGCTGAATAGATACATGTAAAAAGTCTTCCTACTAGGGAATCAAGATGGCTAAGCAGGAGGATGCTGAGTTCAACTCTCCTCATGAACACATCAAAAATACAACTACATGTAGAATAACCATCACAGAAATTGGCCGAAGACTAAGATAATGGCTCTTTTGCAACCAAGACTATAATAGAATTACATACACACAGTCTAGAAGAAAGTGAGGAGACATGACCTAGTTGGGAACCAGAGGGGAGGGGGATATCACAGGCTCAGGAATCCTCCATGGAGAACAAGGGATTCAAGTCATATACTAGGCACCCTGGTCGTGAGTTCAATACCAGCAAGATGTGCCTACTTACCTGGTCTAAAAACCAATAGGGCTTACTAGAGGGCTATAAGTAATCAGATTCCATTCTTAAAGAATGTGCACAGACTTACTTGTTCCCAGTCACAGCATGGAGACAACAGACTGAAAACAGCTTCAGGGTCTGACTGGCTTGCTGGGACCATCCCAGAGCACACCAGAGTCTGCACCTTCTCCAGCCCCGCCTGCTTCAGCAGGACTCCCAACTTGGGTGGAGTTTGATGTTGTCAAGGAGTGTGTGCACACTAGATGGAATGAAAGCAGCTCAGATCTGACTCTCAGGGCTTCTTTTCCAGCACCTTTAGCCCTGCCTCTGCCTCCATAGGATCAGTTCAGTTCCGTTGCTCAGTCGTGTCCAACTCTTTGCGAGCCCACAGACTGCAGCACACCACACTTTCCTGTCCATCAGGAACTCCAGGAGCTTGCTCAAACTCATGTCCATCAAGTCGGTGATGCCATCCAACCATCTTGTCTTCTGTTGTCCCCTTCTCCTCCTGCCCTCAGTCTTTCCCAGCATCAGGGTCTTTTCCAACAAGTCAGTTCTTCGCATCAGGTGGCTTTGCAAAATATCGGAGCTTCAGTATCAGTCCTTCCAATGAATATTCAGAACTTATTTCCTTTAGGATTAACTGGTTTGATCTCCTTTCAGTCGAGGGGATGCTCATAGGATAGTGATTGCCATTGGGCAAAGGAGCATTTCTGGTTCACACCTGACTCTGGCTCTAGCCACTCCATCTCCAGCCCTACCTCCCACCAAGTTGGAAGCTGCCAGCACATCCAAGGGGTTGCTGTGACCCATGCTCACTTCAGATCCAGCTCTCCCACCAAAGCCACTGAGCAAACAAACACCAGCATAGAGATGCTCCCACATGAGAACACTCGTTCAAGACTGGGATAAGTAACTGTTTCACTTAATTTCATAGAAACAAAATTAGAAGACATGGGAATACATCTCAAATGAACGAATAAGTAAAAAACCTTGAAGAAAACCCCTAGCTAAACAAAGACAAATAATTTATCTGATAAACAGTCCAAAGAATTATTAATTAAAGTGCTAACTGAAGTTGGGAAAATAATAGATGAACACAGTGAGAATTTCAACAAGGAGCTAAAAAATATTTAAAAAGAGCCAGTAAGACCTGAAGAATATAATAACTGAAATGAAAAAATACACTAGAAGAAATTAACTAGGTGATATAGAAAAAATGACTAAAGTAATCTGGAAGACAGAATAATGGAAATAACCCAATCAGAACAGAAAAAAGTAAAACAAATATAAGAGAATGAGGATAGTTTATGGGACCTCTGAGACAATATCAAGCATACCAATATTTGCATTATAGGGGTCCCAGAAGAATAAGAGGGAAAATTACAGAAAACGTATTATGGAATTATAGTTGAAAACTTCTCTAACTGTAAGAACGAGACGTGCAGCTTCAAGTAGTACATAGAGTCCCAAACAAAATGAACCGAAAGAGGCCCGCATAAAGAAACGTGCTGTACTTAGATGCTGAGTCATTCGACTCTTTGCAACCCCAGGGACTGCAGCCCACCAGGCTCCTCTGTCCATGAGGATTCTCTAGGCAAGAATACTGGAGTGGGTTGCCATGCCCTCCTCACATAAAGAAATAGCATGACTA
>SJYC01145182.1:0-17283 GCA_006408675.1 Madoqua kirkii | reverse complement strand
TATTGAACCGGAAGAGGGACCAAGTGGAAGGGCAAGGGATGCAGAGAAGGGGAGGGGAGAGGTAGGGTGGAGGGACCCAGTGGAAGGGGAAGGTGGGAAGGATTGAAAGGGGAGTGGGGACCAAGTAAAAGGGGTGGGGGATGCAGAGAAACGGATGGGGCTGCAGAGAAAGGGACAAGGAGAGGAAGCATTGGGGGGATAAAGAGGAAGGAAAGGGGCACCACGGAGCAGAAGGGGAGGGATTCAGAAAGAAAGGACTGAGAGGAAGGGGCAGGGGAGGGGGACCCAGAGGAAGGGCCGAGGAGTGGGTGTGAGGAAGAACAAGGGGAAGAGAGCAAGGAGAAGGAAAAAGAAACGAGGACTTGTCAGGGAGAGGCAGCAGTAACAGAACAGAAAAGGTATTTCAGAGACAGAATTGGGGGCATATAACAAGATGCAAGAGGCAGGAATGGAAGGGCACACAGGAGTCACAGATGACTGAGAGTTAGTGTTTGAATACATTTTACATGCCAATAAAACACCCAGTAACGGAATAAAGGAAGTGAAATATAAAGTATGTTGGAATTCAGGAGAAAAGCCAAGGAATAGCTACATTAAGAGGTGAGATTTAAGAACAAGAAGGCAGGAAGGCAGCTAAAGCTGGGCTCCTTGGCACAGAGAATATGCGCTTAGGTTGATGATCAAAGATTTGGAGCAATACCGGTGACTGGGGACACCCAAGAGAAACAGCCGTGATGGACTCGCTCCAGTGCCTCTGATCTCATTGGGAGGCATCTCAAAGTGAACCAGCCCCAAAAGTCTGAATTCATTGCTGGCTTTGGCCAAATGGACCCATGCAGTACCTCTTTTCACAGGTCTTATATTGGCCACGCATGTTTTACTCTGGAATCCCCTGACAATGACAGCTTAGAGTCTAAATTTCATAAGCAGCTTATTTTCAAATCCTAGCTCAAGATAGTTAAAGCACACGTTGCACATTCAACATTTATCTTTCTCCACCAAGTTGGCCCTGAGCACAGCTTCTTGGTGTAGGCTCAGGAGACAAACCTCGGGGGTTAAGGGCTGTGGGCTGCTAGCTATGGCTAGAAACCAGCCCTAAGAAGCCCTGTTAGGTCACATCTTGAGATTGGGTGGTAATTTGCCTTACTTTTAGGTCTTATTATTAAACAGCTGAAACTTGGGATGTTTATTTCTTCCACTTAGGTCACAGGGCATTTTCACCAAGGAGATTATAGTAGCTTTTCAAATGGAGAAGGCAACATGTACATTCTTCTAACAGTTCTGCCTATCAGTACTGCTACAGTCAAAGAAATATCCAAGTCCAAGGGAGAAAATGTAGTTTTTTTCTCCTTTAAGTTTCATCATATTACAGCAACCTGTCACAGAATCTACTCAGACCATTAAGTTGTACACAGGACTGAGTTCCTTTCAGGAACAGATAGAAACATACCAAAGTATGATCATTTCAACCATATTTTAATTCATTTCACTTTCTCAGCCTATCTTTTTCTCAAACAGCAAATGTTTTACCCTGAGCCATTTCAATGATTTATGCAAGCCAACGTAATTGATAAAGTGAAGTTATTTTTAAACAAAGCTGGAATAGTTTTTCTTTCTTATAAGGGTGAACTCTTTAGAGCCCTGGTTCTCAACCTCTGGGCCATGGACCACTTCTGCCAGATTAGTGACAATATTATATTAGAAATCCAGTGTACAATAAATGTAATGAACTTGAATCATCCCAAAACAATCCCCCCACCACCCCAGTCCATGGAAAAATTGTCCTCCTTGAAACTGGTCCCTGGCACCAAAAAGGTTGGGGACTGCTGCTTTAGAGTATGTCTTCTTAAAGCCAAATAAAATGTCAGCCCTTATACCTGTGGAGACATATGTCAAGTGGGTAATTTGGGCTATTCCCCAGGTAGCCATGCCATCCATTACACTCTGCCAAGTAGCATATGCCTGTATAGATTCTATCACTAATTATTGGCAAATAAGGAACTTCTACTCAAAAGAGAACAGTGTCCCAGGAAAGGAATAGGTAAATCAAGCCTCAGACTCAATTTGGCCAATAAATACTACAGTCTAGAGGCACTCCTAAGTTCCCCATACCTGATCAGCACCTTTAGCCTCTGCATCCAGATATCCTGGCATTAGGAGTCTCATAGAAACGGAAAAGGGCCCCATTGCTCAATCGGAGTTAAGACCACCCAGAAATCATTGAGGGCCACAGAGGCTATACTGTAAACCCAGCTTCAGTCCCTAGCGCTTCTACTCTGAAGGTCTGGTCTTGACCCATCAGACAGAAACACAAATGGCCATGGCTAACAGTCGCCAGAACATCTTCCGGTAACCATGTGCTCCTCCTTCCAACCAGCTGGGGCTAGAGTGGGCAAACCAGGAACCTTTGGTGCCACAACAGTTTACCTGGATTTAAATCTTTTCTATTTAAATTATCTGCTTCAACTGCGTGTGATTGCAGGCTATCTAGCCCAGGCAGCCCCCAAGTGGGAGAGCTCACGCGGTGAGCAGGTGGCTCAAAATCAGAGCCAGTGCACCGGGTCCAGCCACAGTGCAGCCCAGTCGCATAGCAGTGGCCCTCTAGCAGATTGCTCTCTGCAGGAGGAGTGCAAAGGACGGAGTGGGTACAGGTAGGCACTTCCACTACAACCTTGGCTCAGGTGTATCTGGAAATGTCACTCACCCTAGGACCCAGGTTAGTTGCCTCATTCCTCTTTGGGGAAGCAAGTGATGCTGAGAAAAAAAAAAATGCCTTAGGAGCCACAAGAGCAGGCAGAAGCTGCAGACCCTGTTGGCAAGGAGCCCAGTAGCAAAGCATCCAGTGAGTACCACTGCCCCTGAGTCCTCAAGGAGACACCTGCCGAGTTGGAGGCACAGTGGGGAAGTGGACCTTAGTCCTCCACACCTGTGCTGGACACTTAACTTCTTCCCTCCCAGGGGCCCTGTAACCAAGGCAGCCTTCCTGAGCAGCACAGAGCTGCTGAACCTGCAAGACTTCAGGGAAAAGTCCTTCCCTTCCTCTCTCTCTCCTGCCCTGGGGCTCTGACCCCCAGCTGTGTGGCATGTTTAATAATCTATAATTTGGCTTCCCTGGCCAGGAAAAAAAGCCTTCTTGAAAGTCAACAGAAGATGAAACTGAATGAACTGGTAGGGGATAGATTATTCCTGAATAGACCTCCCCCAACACACACTCCACCCCCACCCTACTCCACCCCTCCAGAGTAGCTTTCAGCCAAGAGGTACTTTTCCAACACTCCTACCCAGGCATAACTATGTGGGAGGCAGGGAGGAAACAAATATGTTTACTAACACCTCCTCAAATTCCCTGGGTCTGAGAGACGGGAGGGGGGGGGGATGGTGCAGGAACTAGGAGGAAACCCTGGAACAGAGAATTCTTATAACTGTACACTTCCTTTGCCAGGCCTCTCTGCTTAAGAATTTTTTTCTTAAGCATCTGATAGTGACAAATCAAGCTAGTTGCTCCAATGGCAGACCCAGGGTGGCAAGTCGGGTCACATGCAGTGGCTGTCCCTCCTCTCCCTCTCTGGGGTCTCTTTGCAAGGAGTTAGAAGTGCAGCTTAGTGCTTGTGGCTCCTTTCCCTCGTGCAATGTTTCAGAGAAGGTCACTCACCCCGAGAAATCAGCTCAAGGGGGAGCAGAGTTTCCTCTGGGACAGGAGACATGGCACCCTAGGATCTGAGCTGGGGTCCCTTCAGGTTCTCAAGGCAGGCGGGCGAGATGGCCTCTCTGCCCTCCGATCGATCGCCAAAGCTCTCCGCCGTTCCGGGCTCGCTGGGAATCCCCAGGAGCGGGACTGTATTGCTGGGGAACACCTCCGTGCTCCGCCCAGGAGCCACCTTCAGCCCCACTCCCGCGCCCATTGCTCTCCTGGCTTCGGCACAACTGCGGGTAGAAGCACTCAGTAGGAGAGTGCCTTCCGGGCTGCAGAGCCCGTGCTCCAGCCGCGGAGACCACAAAGACACAGCAGGAGCAATGTAACGCACGGCTAGTCAGCACCTGCAGGCGGGCTCCAGCTCCTCCTCGGCGAGGAGCCCCTGGCCCTGGGAGCTCTGGTCCCTAAACTTTCTCAGAAGCATAAATGAGCGAAAAGGAAACCGGCAAATGTTGCCTGACGCGGGGACCAGAGATGAAGGAGAGGCAGATCCCCCTTGGCCTCAGCCGGCCTGCTCTCTGAGGTCACCTGCACATTCTCCCCTGGCCCTCACCAGCCAGCTGTCCGATTTTGAAAATGAACGTTACCTGTCTGAGACTTGCAAAACAGCCGGGGCGTCCAGCGGGGCTCAAGCGTGCCGTTCCATGTCGGGGCGATCGCGGTCCAGGATGAGATACAGAACTGGGTTGCAGAGAGCCCGGGCTCAAGGTTCCCAGGCGACAAGGGAGGCTGCCCGAAGGCGAGGGGCTCCGAGGAGGCGTAGGGAAGACGGTGGCTTCCAGAGTAGCCAGACAGGGCAGCCCCGCCCGTTTTCTCCAACTCCCAGTGCTAGCCAAAGAGGATGCTAGAAAACTTCTCTCCGCCCAAGGAAGATTTCTAGAGTTCAGCAGCGCTTCTGTGGACTTTAGGGGGAGCTGACCAGGGAGAGGTTTAAAGAGGGCTCTTAAATCACTAAGCCCCTACGCTGGCAACCAGGTGCCTCCTTTTGGCTCCGTGGCCAGAGTCTCCTAAGTCTCCTGCCTCTCAGCCTCTTCCTTCTCCAAGACTTTGCTTCGGAGCAGCCTTACTCCAGCTCCACTTCGTTTTGGCCAAACGGTGCACGGTGGGAAGCCGGCGCGTCGGCCCGTGGCCGTGACCCTTCACAAGGCACGCTTGCCCCAGAGGTCCTATGAGCCCTGGCGGCAGTGCAGGCAGCAGGTGTGAGCTCTGCCTGCCCGGCTCTCTCCTGCTGGTTCGCGGCTGCAACTTATCTGGGAACCTTCTCCAGCCAGTGCGCAAAAGCCTGTATTATCTCCCTTAGCTCCGAAGAAGGAGCGGTACTCGGGAAGTGCGCTCCAGGCTTGCCTCACATCCTGCCACCGCGGCTGCCGCCTCCAGAATTTGCCTACAGCGGGGGTAGGAGGGCAGTGGAAATCACCTACAGCTGCGTCTCGGTCCTAACAGTTTGGTGCCTCGGGCTGACTGATTACACCGGGGAGGAGGAGGGGATTAGAGAGAAAAGCTCCGGCGCGTCACAGAAAAGGGTTGCTGCTGCTCCTCCTCCTCTTCCACACCCCTTTGGATTCCAACCCCGAGTTCCCCCATCTCCTGGTTAAAAAGAGAGAGAAAGCGCTTCCCTCTTACCTTTCCCGGGAGAAAGTGCGTCCCAGCAGCGCCGTCTAGCGTCTTTACCGGAGTACGCCAGCCTAAAGGGTTAGGCCGAGCGCGGAACCCAGTGAGTGAAGGCAGAGAAAACCGCTAAGCAAAGTTTGTCAACTATGATCATCTCCAGTTCCACCCGTTGAGCAGGTATCTAGTTCAGCCAGGAGTTCACCTGTTTGGTTCCCCCCAGGCCAGACCCTAGTGTTATTAAAGACGCATGCCGCCTAATTGTATTCATAATGTGAGCTTCTGAGTACCAGAGAGGACTCCTCTTTTCCACCCATCCCACGTTAGAGATCCTTAAATCTCTGGGTTCTCCAGACCCGCTAGGCAAACGGTTGGCAAGGAGGGCTGGGACCCCAGGATGGGCTCTGAGATAGAACCCGGGCACCAAACCCAGGCAGTGATTGTTCATGCCATGCACCTGAGGCTTGCCAGCGGTGCTCCTGACCACGTGAGTCTCCAAGGTCATGAAACCCCGGAGGTCCTCTCTTGATTTCGGAGAATGGCACTGAAACCTGTGTAATATCATATATGAAACGAGTCACCAGTCCAGGTTCATTGCATGATACTGGATGCTCGGGGCTGGTGCACTGGGATGACCCAGAGGGATGGTACGAGGAGGGGGGGGGGTTCAAGATAGGGAACATGTGTATACCTGTGGTGGATTCACGTTGATGTATGGCAAAACCAATACAATATTTTAAAGTAATTAACCTCCAATTAAAATAAATAGATTTATATATTAAAAAAAGAAAAAAGTGATGGGAGAGAGGGGTAACGACTCAGGAACTGACAAGGTTTGAAATGCAGCAGATAAAGAGACCCGTTTCCATGCCAGGTATCTCCCAGAGCGTTCTGCTCAGCTCACTGGCACCTTGCTGATTAACACACTTAACAGGATTGCTCATTTAACGGGTCCGCTAAGCGCAAGGCTCCAGCATTAGCTGCTGCGCTAGGCTGCTATTAATTTGTCTTTCTCTAAGCTCTCTCCAGCTGTTCTCCTGAGGCTACTCTATCGCTCTGCATTAGCTGCGGAGAGTGACGAGCGAGCGAGCCAAAGACATAGGCAGGGAAGGAAACCGACGGCTAGCCGCAGAGGGTTCTGTGCGCGGGCGAGCCGTGCAGACCCGCACCTTGCTTCAGCTTCCGTGACTATTTGCCCTCCATCCACTATCCCCTGGACTTTTAAGGCCGAGACTGTGCACCACTAAAGTTACCGTCCCTGTCTCACTTCTCATGACAAGTTTATGCATTCTTTTTTCCCATTGACCATCTCCGAAAATTTGGCAAAACCCCACCCTGGAAAATCCTTTCTGCAATTGAGGTTAAGTCCGGGGATCAAGAGAGGTCAGGTGTGGAAGGAAAGGTCCTTTGGCAGGAACCAAGTTATCCTCCCAGGTGTTTGGTGTTTATAGGCGCAGGGTGGTGGGGGGAGGGCTGTATTTTGAAACAGCGGAAAAATCTTAGAATTTCTGCTTCTGTTGTCCTCTTTTCAGATACAAGCTGTCTTCCGATGGGGACTAGAGAGCCAATTTTCCCTTGCTCTCTGCTATAGAGCTCATGTAAACGCCCCTCTGCCTGAGTGCCTGCCCTGAGCAGTCCGGATCACCACTTCCAGCCATCCAGCTGCACCTGCGTTGTTATGCCGGCTCAACGTCAAGTGCTTCCTAAAAGCCAGGAACTGCAGCAACTCAGGGTGGAAGAACACCGCTTCTTCACATCTCACCTGCCTAATACTTCCACTCTTGCCTTTAGCATAACCCCAAGCCCTCATGCCCTGGGCCCTAGCTGAGCAGCTAGGCTGTCTATAGTGAAAGTGAAGTCGCTCAGTCGTGTCTGACTCTTTGCGACCCCATGGACGGCAGCCTACCAGACTCCTCCGTCCATGGGATTCTCTAGGCAAGAATACTGGAGTGGATTGCCTTTTCCTTCTCCAGGGGATCTTCCCGACCCTGGGAATGAACCCAGGCCTCCCACATTGCAGGCAGATGCTTTAACCTCTGAGCCACCAGGGAAGCCTTAGGCTGTCTATAGGTGAGGCCATCTGGCCGACCAGGAGAGCTCTCATTTACACATAAAGGCGTTAAGGAGCCAGCAGCCAGGACAAAGGGAGCTAACCCGGGGTAGCAGCCAATAATAAATACACCTAAGCAGTTTGTCAAGTAAACAGCAGATTTTAAAGAAATAACAAAAGAAGCCTTCAAAAAACACCTAGAAAGCACTGTTACTGTGGAGCCCTTTTTATCATCTTTTATGTCCAGTTCCACCTAACTTCCTCTAACACTCAGTGCGTTTTTGTATCCAAGTTCTATGTCTCCTGCCCTATCAGAACTCATTCTCTCATGTAGCTACCACTCTTTCAGTACTCTTCCTGCTGATGACAGTGGCTCAGATGGTAAAGCATCTGCCCGCAATGCGGGAGACCAGGGTTCATTTCCTGGGTCGGGAAGATCCCCTGGAGAAGGAAATGGCAATCCACTCCAGCACTCTTGCCTGGAAAATACCATGGACGGAAGAGCCTGATAGGCTACAGTCCATGGGGTCGCAAAGAGTCGGACACGACTGAGCAACTTCACTTCACTCCAGTCTAGGTAACCTTACTCTCCTGGGTAATATCATCCTTCACCAGAGGCTTTGAGAAGATTTTCCAGAATTAAGGAATTCAGGCACTATGGCAGATCAGTGGATTTTCTTTGGATGGAGGAAGGGCTCTTGGTACCCATCAAAGAGGGCTGCTGTTTGGCCTATCCTGCAGTTCTGGCTTATGGTTAAGTGAAGTTATTGCAAGACAGTCTAGGTAACCTTACTCTCCTGGGTAATATCATCCTTCACCAGAGGCTTTGAGAAGATTTTCCAGAATTAAGGAATTCAGGCACTATGGCAGATCAGTGGATTTTCTTTGGATGGAGGAAGGGCTCTTGGTACCCATCAAAGAGGGCTGCTGTTTGGCCTATCCTGCAGTTCTGGCTTATGGTTAAGTGAAGTTATTGCAAGAGAGTTGAGGAAATATAGGAATAAAGAGATCAAACAGGGACAAAATGCCAAGAAGATGGGGAAGGAACCACTGACTTCTCAAAAATAATGTAGTAAGACTTTGTGGTCTGGGACCTTGCCCCTCAAAGTGATATCCATAACCAGTAGCATTGGGACATCACCTGAGAGCTTGCTAGAATTGCAGAATCTTAGATCCCAGCCCTGGAGAAGGCAATGGCACCCCAGTCCAGTACTCTTGCCTGGAAAATCCCATGGATGGAGGAGCCTGGTGGGCTGCAGACCATGAGGTCGCTAAGAGTCAGACACGACTGAGCGACTTCACTTTCACTTTTCACTTGCATGCATTAGAGAAGCAAATGGCACCCCACTCCAGTGTTCTTGCCTGGAGAATTCCAGGGACAGGGGAGCCTGGTAGGAGGCCGTCTATGGGGTCACACAGAGTCGGATATAACTAAAGCGACTTAGCAGCAACAGCAGCAGAGCCCAGCCCCAGAACTACTGAATTAGAAACTTCTCAAGTTTCTTAACAAGAAACTTAACAAGATCCTCAGGTGACTGCAAACACATATTACAATTGAAAAGCATTTTAAAGAAAATCTTTCAACTCTACTAGCCCAGGAGAGGAAAATGGACAGTTAGTGTAATCACCTAAGGATCTAAAATTAGGGTCTGGCACCACCATTGTCAGATGGTAAACACCACAGAACAAGGCCAGAAATGAGGCCCAATATATATCAAGTTATAGTTAGCAACTCTACTTACAGACAGCCTGTTTGCAAAACTGTCCTTAGTTACATGAAGAAATAGATGAGAATGTGTCATAGCTTAAAATAATTCGATCACTACTACTGAACAAACAGATTGATTCCCCTGTTCCACTAAAGGAGGGTCAGTATCATCTATTAAGAACAGGATTTTACACAGTTCAGCAAATTATGGGTACTCAATATATGCTTGCCAATTAATGGTGAGAAGAGCTAATAACCACTTAGTGAAGCCAAAAGTATTTATGAAATTAAAAATTGTGATAAGTAGCTTTACCAAAAAAAATTAATAACCAAAAAGTATGCTGAATTGAAATGTATCTCTTCCAATGGCAAATTTCAAAGTTACCTATTAGGATAATACAGTGAGACTTGAGAACAAATATTTACTGAGTGTCTGCTCACTTACCAGGCGTCCTACATACTTGATCTTATTTCAACCATGTTTCTAGACTTGGATGATGGCCAAAATTACCAGTTTGGCACCTTGTTAAAGATTCCTGGAACCATGCCGCAGATCTATTAAATGAGAATCTCAAGGAATAACCACCTCAAAAGAGGAGCACCTTTCTAAGTAAAACTTAAAATCCATGAACCAAAAGACATTGATAAATTTTACTATGTACTAAATAAACAGTTCTCCAAAGTGGGGGGAAACACAATAAGCAAAGTCAAAAGACAAACCATAAACTAGGAGAAAAATTGCAACAACCAAAGGGAGAATTTTATTACTATATAAAGGGCTACTAGGGATTAATTAGAAAAATAATCAACCCAACAGAAAAATAGGCAAAGGACATGAATAGATTCTACATGTGAATGACTATGTATGCATGGGGAAATAACTTCAAACTAAACCATAATGGCAAAGAATAGGTATTCCATAGTATTGATACCTAGTGTTGGCAAGTGTGTAAAGAAATAGAGCCTCTCATTCACAGTTAGCTGGAGTGTAAAGTAGTGTGACCACTTCGGAGAACAATATGGCGATGTCCATAAAGACTACTGACATGCACTGAATCACCATCAGTTCAGTTCCGTCGCTCAGTCGTGTCCGACTCTTTGCGACCTCATGAATCACAGCATGCCAGGCCTCCCTGTCCATCACCATCTCCTGGAGTTCACCCAGACTCACATCCATCAGGTCAGTAATGCCATCCAGCTATCTCATCCTCTCTCGTCCCTTCTCCTCCTGCCCCCAATCCCTCCCAACATCACAGTCTTTTCCAATGAGTTAACTCTTCGCATGAGGTGGCCAAAGTACTGGAGCTTCAGCTTCAGCATCATTCCTTCCAAAGAAATCCCAGGGCTGATCTCCTTCAGAATGGACTGGTTGGATCTCCTTGCAGTCCAAGGGACTCTCAAGAGTCTTCTCCAACACCACAGTTCCAAAGCATCAATTCTTCAGCGCTCAGCCTTCTTCACAGTCCAACTCTCACATCCGTACATGACTACTGGAAAAACCATAGCCTTGACTGGATGGACCTTAGTCGGCAAAGTAATGTCTCTGCTTTTGAATACGCTATCTAGGTTGATCATAACTTTTCTTCCAAGGAGTGTCTTTTAATTTCATGGCTGCAGTCACCATCTGCAGTGATTTTGGAGCCCCCCCTAAAATAAAGTCTGACACTGTTTCCACTGTTTCCCCATCTATTTCCCGTGAAGTGATGGGACCGGATGCCATGATCTTCGTTTTCTGAATGTTGAGCTTTAAGCCAACTTTTTCACTCTCTTCTTTCACTTTCATCAAGAGGCTTTTTAGCTCCTCTTCACTTTCTGCCATAAGGTGGTGTCATCTGCATATCTGAGGTTATTGATATTTCTCCTGGCAATCTTGATTCCAGCTTGTGTTTCTTCCAGTCCAGCGTTTCTCATGATGTTCTCTGCATATAAGTTAAATAAGCAGGGTGACAATGTACAGCCTTGACATACTCCTTTTCCTATTTGGAACCAATCTGTTGTTCCATGTCCAGTCCTAACTGTTGCTTCCTGACCTGATACAGATTTCTCAAGAGGCAGGTCAGGTGGACTGGTATTCCCATCTCTTTCAGAATTTTCCACAGTTTATTGTGATCCACACAGTCAAAGGCTTCGGCATAGTCAATAAAGCAGATTCACCACATATTCATATATGAACAGATATTTCAAGAAATTGGCAACAGTGATTCTTTTTTGGAAGAAGTGATCACTGGCAATGTGAAGTGAGATTGTGTTTTATTATGTTTTACTACATATTAGGTGCTACATTGGAATTTGTTACACCCTCACTGTTAAAGAAGTATCCATTTGCACTCTTTATCTTGTGACTTTGAGTGCCTCCTGCTAGAGTAAGAGGAGCGTATTTCCCCCATTCCACTGTGGTTGGCCACAGGACTTGCTATGAGCAATGGACTATGAGCAGATGATCTTTATGGCTTGGCTCCTCAATCTTCTGCTACCTACCAGTAGTCCTGGGTAGTTCCAAGTCCAAAGAGAATAAGACACACAAACTAAACCTAAAACCAGCCCATACTGTGAGGTCAAGCCCAGGCAAGCCCAAAAGAGATGAGGTAAACCCAAGCTGACTTACCTTGCAGGGGTTTTATCATAATGCATTATTGCAACAATAACTGACTAATGAAATTCCCTTTATGCTTAGAAATATTTTACTATGTGCATTATTTCCCACCTAACAAGGATTTTTAAAATCATAAATAACTATCTATCATTAGGACATAGGTTGAATAAAATATGGAACATCAGTACATACTTTCTACTACAGACTTATGTTAAATTTAATCCCAGTGATAAATAGAAATGTTATTCCTGTATAGTTGTGTTCATGCTTTCCCATTTTTCTCCCATTAGTATTATACATACCATATTACATCACTGTTATCATTATTACATTATATGTTTTATGTCTTTTTAAAGAAACTGAGAGAAGAAAGGAAATCAAATATATGTTTATATTGTTTGTATTGTTAGCCTTATTTACCATGTCTGCTTCTCTCATTTTTCCCTGTGGATATGAGTTACCTTCTCCTGCAACTTCCTTACTCTAATATAACATTGCTTGTACCAACCTCATTTGTGCTGTTATTGTCAAATATTACAGCTCTACATGTTATAATCCCCACAGCACAAACATACAATTGCTTTTTATATCAGTGAGAATAAAGGGAAAGAAATATTTATGTATATTGTTAAAATTGCCTTTACTGGTGCTGTTTATTTTTCTTCATATGGACTGAAATCACTTTGCAGGGTAACTTGCTTTCATACTGGTGATGGTGGTGGTTTAAGTCACTAACTTGTGTACAACTCTTCGTGACCCCATGGTCTGTACCCTGCCAGGCTCCCCTGTCCATGGGAATTTCCTGGGAAGAATACTGGAGTGAGTTGCCATTTCCTTCTCTGGGGGATCTTCCCAACCCAAGAATTGAACCCAAGTCTTCTACACTGCAGGTGGATTCTTTACTGCTGAGTCACTATGGAAGCCTGGTTCATACTAAAGAAACTCAATTAGCACTTTTTAAAATTAAGATGGATCTTTTGCAACAAATTCTATCATTATTATTTAATCTGAGAATGTTTTTATTTTGCCTTAGTTTTTGAAAGTTCCTTTTGTTGGGTATGGATTCCTAATTCATAGCTCTTTTTTTCTTTCAGCATTTTGGGTATATCATGCCACTGCTTTCTCGCCTCCACTGTTTCAGAGAAACCATCTTTTACTCTTTATTAGAGTTTGACATACATGATGAGTCATTTTTCTCTTGATGCTTTTAAGATTTTTCTCTTTGTCTGAGAAATGAGTCTCTCTTATATGGGTCTCTCTCCATATGGGTCTCTTGGTGTTTATGCTTTTTATAGTTCATTGACTTTCTTGGATATGTAAATTAATGTTCATCAAATAAGGGAAGTTTTCAGCTATTATTTCCACAAATTATTTCTCTACTCCTCTTTTCCCCTCCTTCAGGTACTTCTATTATGCATAATTTAGTGTGCTTTAATGGCATCCCACATTTTTCCAAGGCCCTATTCTTTCCTCATTATCTTTTTCTTTCTTTTCTTCAGATTGCATGCCTGTGTGCTAAATCGTTTCAGTCGTATCCGACTCTGTGTGACCCTATGTACTGTAGCCCACCAGGCTCCTCTGTCCATGGGATTTTCAGGCAAGAATCCTGGAGTGGGTACCATACCCTCCTCCAGGGGATCTTCATGACCCAGGGATTGAACCCACATCTCTATGTCTCCTGCATTGGCAGACAGGTTCTTTACCACTAGCGCTACCTGGGAAGCCCTATTTTTTTAGATTACATAATATCTAATAATCTGTGGGCTTCCTAAGTGGCTCAGTGGTAAAGAATCCACCTGCCAAGCAGGAGATGCAGGTTGGATCTCGGGGTCAGGAAGCTCCCCTGGAGAAGAAAATGGCAACCCACTCCAGTATTCTTGCCTGAAAAATCTGATGGATAGAGGAGCCTGACAGGCTACAATCCATGGGATGGAAAAAGACTCAGACAAGACTTAGGGTCTAAAACAACCGCAACAATCTATCTTCAAATTCATTGACTTTTTTCTTCTGTCAGTTCAAGTCTACTGTTGGGCTCCTCTAATAAATTTTCACTTATGTTATGGTACTTTTCAGCTCCAGAATTTCCATTTAGTTTTTTGATATTATATCTCTTAATTGTTATTGTCTATTTGATTATATTTTCATCATAAATTGTTTTACTTCTTTAAGGTGGCCCAGACAGTAAAGAATCCAGCTGTAATGTGGGAGACCTGGGTTTCATCTCTGGGTTGGAAAGATCCTCTAGAAAAGGGAATGGCTACCCACTCCAGTATTCTGGCCTGGAGAATTCCATGGACAGAGGAGCCTAGCAAGCTACAGTCCATGGGGTCGCATTGAGCAACTTTCACTAAGCATAGTTTAATTATTTAAACATACTTATAGTGACATCTCTGAAGTGTTTGTCTGTTATACCTGCCATTTTGGCCCCCTTCCAGCAAGTTTCTATTGTTGTTTGTTTTCACCTATCTTGTTATTTGGGGTTATAATTTGGAGATTTAAGGGAATGTAGCAACTCTGGATGCTGATTCCCCTCCCGACTCTCTGGGGCTTTTGTTTTTTTGCTTGTTGTTTATTTGTTCAATAACTTGAATAAGCTATTTTGGTGAAGTCTGTTTTCCTAACACGTGAAGCCTTTGCTGTCATTCCTCAGTGGACAAAGCTTAGGCAGTGTGCACAATCATCCTGGAATGACTTTAGATTCAGCAGGGCTCTCTTTCATTGTCTCTTTCCGTGGCCCCTCTGTTAGGCTGCGAGCCTCATTTGGAACCACACCCAGCTGTTATGCTCCAGGAATTGGGTGGATTGTTCTATTGTTTTCTGTCCATAAACTGTTACAATGTTTGAACCAGTTAAATTTAGGCAAGACTAGTTGTGGAAACTAGTCTTCGAGGTTTACTCTGAGTCCAGGATGGCTTTTCATTTCTGTCTCTTACCATGGTTCCCTAGTGAACCAGCTTTTCTATAGTTTATCTTGTTCTGAATTAAAAAGGGCTACTAGCCTCCTCTGGTTCACTTACCACCAAAGTCTCCACTGTTTTTAAGTTCACTTAGTCTCCAACTTCCCTCATATTCTATTTCAATAAGTCAGTTCATTTCAGGAAAGCTTCAGAAGATTCTGTTCTTGTGGAATAAATATTTATTTATTTGCTAGATGCCCCTAGGACAGTTTCCAGGTTTTTAAAATAAACTTTTCATCAGTTATGCTTGTTTCAACAGGGAGTGAGTCCGTGGAACTCCTCATACTGTCATTCCAGAAGTGGAACTCGTAAATGGGTCTTTAAAGTTAAAGCCATCACAAGGATATGCATAGCAACACAAACTCAGTCTTCAAAAAGCAATTATTTATCAGAAGGAAGAAGAAAATCCATAGGTTACAGTGGCTCAGGGGAGAACACAGAGACTTCATTTCAAACAGGAGAAATTTTAGGGAGTCAGAGGAGGGAAAATAATGCTGGGAAGAACCAGGGAAAGCTTCATGAAGGAAATAGCATCTGAAAGTGGTTTAAAATATACGTAGATATGAAGAGGGGAATATCAGACAGAAGACACAGTATCCATTTATTCATTTGTTCCATGAATATTTATTGACAGCTCACTATATGTCAGACACTGTTTTGAGGTATTAGGTATAAAGCACTGAACAACACAGACAAGAGTCTCTGACTAAATGAAATTTAAATTCTACTGGTAATGGGGTGGGAGGGTAGAACAGAAAAAAATATACCTTATAAGCAAGTGGTATAATATAGCAGAGAATGAAGTGAAGTCGCTCAGTCGTGTCCTATCCTCAGCAACCCCATGGATTGCAGCCTTCCAGGCTCCTCCGTACGTGGGATTTTCCAGGCAAGAGTGCTGGAGTGGATTGCCATTTCCTTCTCCAGGGATCTTCCCGACCCAGAAATCGAACCCGGGTCTCCCTCACAGCAGGCAGATGCTTTACCGTCAGAGCCACCAGGGATGGTGCTATGTAAAAAGTAAAGCAGCGTAGGGGATATGCAGATAGCCAGGAAATTTTTAATTTTAAATAGAGTGGTCAAGGAACACCTCACAGGAAAATCAAGGTTTGAGGACTGTCTTAAAGAAAATAAGGGAATGAGTCCATTCTATAACTGGAACAGAATGTTGCAGATAGAAGGGATATAAAGTGCAAAGTTCCTAGGGCCAGAGCATGCTCAGCAAAGGAAACTAGCAAATGGGCCAGTGTGGTCAGGCCTAAGTGAGTAAGGATTCAAAATGGTAGGATTCAAGCTCAGTGGAACAGCAGGAGGGCCAGAGCTGGTCAGCATGAGCAAGTGTGTATGGCAGAAATCTGTGCTGCATTTAATGAGAAAAGGCGGCTATGTCGTCTGTGATCTAGAATCCCTAAAAAGGATTAGTGAGAGAGACCTGGAACAATGTACTTCAGCCAGTATCTGGAGGGCTTCAAATGTCAGCCTGAAGATCTTATTTTTAATTCAGTGGGAAAGACAGAGAGCTTCATATGTATAACTTCAAAACCCAGACTCACAAAAAGGTAGGATATGTCTTCTCTTCCCTCCTCATCCTCATCCTTGTCTTATCACCATATCCCTACTGAGGCCAAAAATGGGCAAGGAGCAAGGTCAAGTATCAGAAAGTGAACAAGCGAAAATCTTAGTCGCTCAGTCACGTCTGACTCTTTGTGACCCCATGGACTGTAACCTGTCAGGCTCCTCTCTGTCCATGGAATTCTCCAGGCAAGAATACTGGTGTGGATAGCCATTCCCTTCTCCAGGGGATCTTCACAACCCAGGGATCAAACCTGCATCTCCTGCATTGCAGGAGGATTCTTAACCATCTGAGCCACCGGAAGGCAGGTACAAATGACCCAATTTTTGTTCATTTCATGGCTGAGTATATTTCATTGCATATATGTACCATTTCTCCTTTATTCCTTTGTTGATGGACATTTAGGTTGCTTCCATGTCCTGGCTATTGTAAATAATGTTTCTATGAACATTAGGGTATATATGTCTTTTGAAATATGATTTTCTCAGGGTATATGCCCAGTAAAGAAAATGCTGCATCATATGGGACTTTTATTTTTAGTTTTTTTAAGAAACTTGCATACTGTTCTCCGTAGCTGATGGTGGTTGAGGTGATGTGGATGAATCTACAGACTGTCACACAGATTGAACTAAGTCAGAAAAGAAAAACAAATACAGTATATCAACATATATATATACATATATATATATATATATGGTATCTAGAAAAATGGTACTGATGAACTTGTATGCAGGAGAGGAAAAGAGACACAGACTTAGAGGATGAACTTTTGGACACAGGCAAGGAAGGAGTTCAGTTCAGTTCAGTCGCTCAGTCGTGTCCGAATCTTTGTGACCCCATGAATCGCAGCA
The DNA here is from genome assembly GCA_006408675.1 of Madoqua kirkii. Taxonomy (NCBI): domain Eukaryota; kingdom Metazoa; phylum Chordata; class Mammalia; order Artiodactyla; family Bovidae; genus Madoqua; species Madoqua kirkii. The sequence continues at coordinate 252 of SJYC01145182.1, read as the reverse complement.
CGCCAGGCCTCCCTGTCCATCACCAACTCCTGGAGTTCACTCAGACTCACGTCCATCGAATCTGTGTTGTCATTCAGCCATATCATCCTCAGTCGTCCCCTTCTCCCCCTGCCCCCAATCCCTCCCAGCATCAGAGTCTTTTCCAACGAGTCAGCTCTTCTCATGAGGTGGCCAAAGTACTGGAGTTTCAGCTTTATCATCATTCCTTCCAAAGAAATCCCAGGGTTGATCTCCTTCAGAATGGACTGGTTG
>SJYC01145179.1:0-13769 GCA_006408675.1 Madoqua kirkii | reverse complement strand
CGGGTTGATCCTCCCAGCCGCCAGCCCTGGCCTCGGGCGTGGGTGGCTCCTTTCAGCTGCAGCCCCTGGCCTCAGGCTCGAGCTCAGGGTGGCTCCTCGGGGTTACCGCCCCTGGCCTCGGGTGTGAGGCGGCTCCTCCCAGCTGTCGTCCCTGGACTCGGGATAGAGGTGTCTCCTCAGCATCACCGCCCCTGGCCTAGAGCGCGAGGTGACTTCTTCTGGCCGCCCCTGACCTCAGACGCGGGGTGTCTCCCCCTGCCATCCCTGGCCTTGGATGCAGGGTAGCTCCACCCAGCCGCGGCCCCTGACCTTGGACACAGGGTGCCTCCTACCTGCTGTCACTGACCTCAGACGCGGGGTAGCTCCTCTCGACTGTGCTTAGTGCGCCGGCCCGCCTCTCGCAGCTGTCTGCGCTTAATGCATGCATATAGCAAAGCCAAAAGCAATGGCAATGAACAAGTCTGCTATTCAGAGACCACAACTGCCTGCCACGAAATAGGAACCTAACTTACCGAGTGATTACCAAAAGGAAAGGACAAAAGTGTAAGGTCTGTCTTGTCTGGTGCCACATCATTTCTCAGTAGCATCAGGCATCACTTAAGAATAAGCTTCCTGTCCATCAGCAAACAAATAGATAAGGAAGTTGTGGTTCCCAAAGAAATATTACTCAGCTATAAAAAAGAAGACATTTGAGTCAATTCTAATGAGGTGGGTGAAACTGGAGCCTACTGTACAGAGTGAACTAAGTCAGAAAGAGAAACACCAATACAGTATATTAATGCATATATATGGAATTTAGAAAGATGATAATGATGACCCTATATGCAAGACAGCAAAAGAGACACAGATGTAAAGAACAGACTATTGGACTCTATGGGAGAAGGCGAGTGTGGGATGATATGAGAGAATAGCATTGAAACATGTGTATTACCATATGTAAAATAGATGACCAGTGAAAATTCAGTGCATGAAGCAGGGCACCCAAAGCTGATGCTCTGGGACATACCAGAGGGATGGAGTGGGGAGGGAGTTGGGAAGGGGTTTCAGGAAGGTGAACACGCATGGCTGATTCATGTCGATGTATGGCAAAAACCACCACAATATTGTAAAGTAATCATCCTCCAGTTAAAAGAATTTTTTTTTCAAAAAAGAATAAGCTTCCAATGCACAAGCTTGTTTTTTGCCTTAGCCCTGAAACAGTTACCCCAGCCCATCATAAATTGCAGTTTCTCAGTTACTCCCCATTTTTCTGAGTCCAAACTAAAAGGATGTATTTCTGATTACTGTCTTCACTGGCCTCCTAGTTTGAATTATCTTTGCTGTTTTGGCTTGGATGCTTATTTCATCACAAATGAGGCTGAGGCTTTTTGTCACCTCCATTTCCTCACTGCCCTTGGATGTTCCAGATAAATACCTTGGGTAGTTTCTCCAGGCCTAGGAATCTTCTGCCTCATACAGATCACTTACCTCCTCTTTCTCTGTCTTTGGCCTTTCCCTTCTGGAAGCAGAAGAGATATTTTGTGTGATCTCCAGTCTACCAAAGCTATTCTCTGTTCAGGGGTGGGGGTTAGTTGTCTTTGCCCTTTTCTTAGGGTAGGGAAGTGCATTTCAGAAGAATATTTCTTAATATGTGTCCATCACTTTCTGAATTACTGTTCATCATCAAGCTATTACAATTTTGAATTTAGAAATATGATTAAAAGCATGGTACTAAAACAATTTGTTAACAAAGGCTTTAATTAATTAGCATGTGCTGTTGCTAATTGCCATGTACTTCTTTCTTTCCTTTCTTTTTTGAGTAGACTTTCCCCTATTTTATTATAATCTTTACATATACTGACCTTAATCTCCTCTATATGTCTTCCCTGATATTAAAATGGAATGAAGTTGAAAAGTTATAATCTGTAAAGTGTACAAAATGACTATTTCAAAGTTTGCTTAGATGATTTGACATCACTAAGGAGTAAATCCTTAAGTAGCATTTATAGTAATATTACCATGGAAGATTGAATACTTTTTTCTGATAATTGACCACTTGTTCACAAAAATCCTAAATTACAGGCAAAGCTTATGTGACAAATATATGCATGCGCTGGACCCTTTCAGATAATAATCTGCTATGTTTTGGACTCTAGAATTGTACAGTTATGTAAGTGATATTTAAATGTAGTACTTTCATATGCAAGGGTGTTCTAGAAACATTTATGGATATTGTTCTTTCAGTATCAAAAGTTATACCAAGAAGTGTCATATTCCTTGGAATCCTCAAAAAATGAGGTGACAGACAACAGACTGGGTGTGCTCTGTAGGAATTCAGACTATCACATGCAGCGGGCCAAGGGGCTGGCTCAGATGGCATTTCCTCCACTCATTACATATTTATTGAGCATCACCAAAGTGTCAGGCTTTGATAGGCTGGAGTGATAAACCAGTGAGCAAGAGAAATAATGACCCTTCCCTCCTGGAATTTGGGTACTTACATAACTGTACAATTCTAGAAACATTTATGGATATTGTTCTTTCAGTATCAAAAGTTATACCAAGAAGTGTCATATTCCTTGGAATCCTCAAAAAATGAGGTGACAGACAACAGACTGGGTGTGCTCTGTAGGAATTCAGACTATCACATGCAGCGGGCCAAGGGGCTGGCTCAGATGGCATTTCCTCCACTCATTACATATTTATTGAGCATCACCAAAGTGTCAGGCTTTGATAGGCTGGAGTGATAAACCAGTGAGCAAGAGAAATAATGACCCTTCCCTCCTGGAATTTGGGATACTTTTCCACCATCAGAATATAGGCATCTATAAATATGGCCTTTAGTTTTTCAAGGAAGCTTATTTTCTTCGGCTGTTACACGGAAGTCAGGAGCACCACTTTACAGGCTACTTTTAAGTTACATGAAATAATGTGTATGGACGTGAGAAAATAGGAGAGGCTGAAAAGCTGATAAACTGTGAGAAGTGGGGAATTTCAGGAACAAGAGCGCCTAGTGCACTCACCTGTACAAACTTACTGTCATCAATTATATAACCAAATTAGCAGTATTTTTTGAATGAAGAATTCTTCTATACAATGGTAATTCTTATTTAATTCTTCAATCAGTCATTGTGAACATGAAATCAGTGTTAAGTCTAATGCTGCAAAATGTTTTCACTGGAAAATTCTACAATATTTTAGGTAAGATTCGTCTTTGAGGAGCAGATTTCCTAAACAGAGTCACTCATAAACCCCCATTGTAAGTCTGGTTTCATATGATTTTATTACATGATTTTATGATTTGATTTTAAGAGCAAAGTGCCCGTCTTAGTTTGCATTGTGTGAACACATGGCAGTCTCCATGGCTGCATCCTTCTCTTCCTTTGATACAAATGAATATATTTTACTTAGAGGATGATAGGGGACAGGTGAAATGGAAGTGTCTCCATTCAAGAGGAATCCATACAGAGCTTTTCAGAAGAAAAATTAAGAGGTCATGCTTCATTACAGGGCCCATGGAAGAAAGAATGGAGCCATGCGCTTTTCTGGAAAAGTGATTTTGCTTCATGATTGATGACCTGTCTGGTGTGAGGCTGGTCATGGTAATAATGTCAGGACTTACTCTCAACAGTAGGAAAAGCTGTCAGTTCTGAAGTTCTGATGTGATAGAGGGGGACTGGGATTATAAAGCTGAAATGGCCAAAGAGCGTCCTCTGGTTTAGGCCCATGATGCAAGGTGATTTTGTGTAAAACTGACTTTAAACTCGTTTTCCATGTAGGGAGAGAAGACTGAAAAGAACTCGAATAAAAATTTAACAGAAATTACTTTTCAAGTGTAATAAGAAACATTTTCTTTTTACTACTATGATTTTTTGGCTGTCCAAGTTTTATTTATGAACATGTAGAAATTTTATATATATATGTAGGCTGATAAAAATAAAATTAAGTGTTTAAGAGGGTAGCATGATATAATGGAGGGAGTATGGAGGTTTGATTCTAACCTGCATTCACATCCAAACTCTCACACTATGTAGCTGGAAAAAAAGATAATCTGATTCTGTCCTCTCCTTTTTGGACACTGTGATGGAATGAAATGCAGGGGCTGGAAAAGCCTTTCCTGTCTCGCCCTGCAGGAATGAGCTCACACTTTTGCCAGCTCTTTTTCCTCCTTGTTGGAGGACCCAGCGTCTGAGAGATCCAGGTCTGGCTGTTCTTTGCTCCCAGTCATCAGATCCTCTTAGTGACTGCCAAGTGTCACTTTCCCCTAATGAACGATTATATGCTCTGGGAGCCTGTGGTGAGCTTTATTCCTCCAGCCTATGACCACTTAATCTTTCTGAAAGGTATATAGTCTATGACTCCCTTGGGTTTCTTCTTGACTGTAGCTTCCCACAGCTGTCACAGCCAGGTCCACCCTCAAGTCCTTGCCCTCCTAATCAGAAACTTAGCGTCTATTCCAGCCTTTCCTAGTTCGTCTGTCTTGTTATAATAAACTGGAACATGCATAACAATGCCTTGACTTGTGACATCTCGTCACCCTGTCCATGATCTTCTCTGAGAGTAAGCAGAATACAAGGACCCACTGTTGAAGCATGAGACAGTTACATTTCTTTACAGCAATTCTTGAAAATACTGAATGGTCAGTATAAAAATGGTCAGTTCTGATGTCACAGGTCAGCATACAATCAAGACTCAGTTTACTGTCTTTATAAATGCAATGTGGTCTTCTTAGTTGAGATGGACTACTTCATCCTAAAGTGTCGCCATTGAAAAGTCATTTGATGTGGATCTGAATGTGGACTCTCTATAGGGACAGATTTCAGTCCAGTGATCAAGATAAATCATTTATAACTGATGTGTTTTGTAGGTGAGTGGCTAATTTCTTCCACACTTGTATGGCGCTTATTTCCCAGAGAGGGTACCATCAGAGATCACGACATGGAGTACTTCGCACCAAGGTGGCTGTTTATATCGAGTTAGGAAACACTGCCTCCCGAGCCACCACCAGGGCACTCTCAGCACACCTATGAAGGCCTTTTTTCCTGCAATGGAGAAGCCTGCTGAACTTTAAGCCAGTATTCTAACTTTTCAAAACATAGTATTTTCATGTGACATGTTTTAGTACATCCCATGGAACAAGGGCTTAAATTGTCCCATTCAGAACTACTCTGTGATAGAATTATCTTGTTCGGGTGCTTTTAATATAGGAGTAGTGCTGAAACCTGTCTTGATGTTGCAGCATCCTGGTGCTGTTTTGTTGGGGTTTCTCATAACAGGCTGCATGACGACTTGTCTCATCTTGCCCTCAGACTGGAATCAAGTCAAGAGTTGTTTTTATTTGCTTTTCTTCGTTCTGCCAAGATGGATGGAACTGTTGGTAGCCTCTAACTGTCTGTTTGTCAGCATATAAATCAGAAGCTTTGAGCTGCTCACACCAAAGGAATCATGGAGACACTGGAAACATGGGGCCCTGAATTTTCTGGAGCTGTTGACTCTGTAGCATATTGTTTGTCTCCCTGGTTACTTCCCTAGCCCTCAGCTTTTTTTTTTTTTAATTGGAGGATAATTGCTTTACAATGTTGTATGGGTTTCTGCTATACAACAACTATAAGTTGTTGAATCAGCTATAAGTTTACATATAGCTCTCACATCTTAAGCATGTTTCAGGCAGGTCTCAGCAGAACTGCTGGCATTTGTTAAGAATATTTCTATTGTGAAGATTATTTGGTTCAGTGTCTGGCACATATTTAGACACAACTCCCTATATCCCTTGCTATATGTACAAGCAAATAACATCAGTTAGGCCAATCTTATTATGCAGAAAACTCCCTGGGAACCAATGAAAAGATGGTAATGATTCGCCAGTTTGGTTCCTTGGAGAGAGGGACTTCCCCTCTACCTCACTAATACTGGGCACTTCATCAATAAACTAGGGTTGGGCAAGTAACTAAGTGGTGCCTCTGCAGTGCCTAAGGACACTTGAAAGCAATTTGCTCTCTTAAGTGGATTAAATAACTCCTCCCTGAACATCTTATTACCTGATGAGTTTGTAAAAATTAGCTTTTTCTTCATAGGGAGTGCATAAGTAAACTCTGAAAATGACTTGTGGCTGAAAGTCAAGCAGCTTAGGCTCCATTGTGTTTCCGCTACTTACTAACCATATGATTTTGGGAAAGTTTGTTCACCTCTGTGTGCCTCTGTTTAAAATGAGGATCATGACAATCTTATCAATTTCTGTGAGTTAATACTTAAAGCAGTTCTTGGCACATAGTAATTGACAGGGACTTAGCCACTGTTGTATAATCAAACAGTGCAATATTCCAAACAAACTGCAGTTTTTACAGAGAAAAGCTCATCAAACTGTAAAAGTGATGGGAATTGTACATTCTAATGCATGGCATAGGGAAGATCAAACTGTTTTTTGGTATTTTTTTTTGCTTAAGCTATGTGCCTCCTTTTGCATCCCACTGTCTGCACAATTCTTGGCCATGGATTGTTAAATGAATAAATGAATTATTAACTGATTTATGTTCATCACATTCCTTTTGATGTTTATGTGCAGGCCAAAATGGCCTGCGTATCCCCAAGAAAGTGTATTGCTTTAAGAAATAGCCAGGGAAGGGGTATGAGAAATACGGTGGTTTATGTTCTGTGTTTGTCTTAATTGTCAAAATTAATTTCTGCAATAATAATCAATATTTAGCATTTTAATAAAAGAGTGAAAATGTGTGTGTGGTGAGAGAGAAAAAGGGAAATTTTAAATAAGATGTAATTTTTTATATTTCAGTAGTGTCAGTTTTCATGAATATTATTATTTATTGATTATGGCAAACCCTTTGACTATGTAGATCACAACAAACTGTGGAAAATTATTAAACAGATGGGAATACCATTTCTCTTAAGTGGATTAAATAACTCCTCCCTGAACATCTTATTACCTGATGAGTTTGTAAAAATTAGCTTTTTCTTCATAGGGAGTGCATAAGTAAACTCTGAAAATGACTTGTGGCTGAAAGTCAAGCAGCTTAGGCTCCATTGTGTTTCCGCTACTTACTAACCATATGATTTTGGGAAAGTTTGTTCACCTCTGTGTGCCTCTGTTTAAAATGAGGATCATGACAATCTTATCAATTTCTGTGAGTTAATACTTAAAGCAGTTCTTGGCACATAGTAATTGACAGGGACTTAGCCACTGTTGTATAATCAAACAGTGCAATATTCCAAACAAACTGCAGTTTTTACAGAGAAAAGCTCATCAAACTGTAAAAGTGATGGGAATTGTACATTCTAATGCATGGCATAGGGAAGATCAAACTGTTTTTTGGTATTTTTTTTTGCTTAAGCTATGTGCCTCCTTTTGCATCCCACTGTCTGCACAATTCTTGGCACATGGATTGTTAAATGAATAAATGAATTATTAACTGATTTATGTTCATCACATTCCTTTTGATGTTTATGTGCAGGCCAAAATGGCCTGCGTATCCCCAAGAAAGTGTATTGCTTTAAGAAATAGCCAGGGAAGGGGTATGAGAAATACGGTGGTTTATGTTCTGTGTTTGTCTTAATTGTCAAAATTAATTTCTGCAATAATAATCAATATTTAGCATTTTAATAAAAGAGTGAAAATGTGTGTGTGGTGAGAGAGAAAAAGGGAAATTTTAAATAAGATGTAATTTTTTATATTTCAGTAGTGTCAGTTTTCATGAATATTATTATTTATTGATTATGGCAAACCCTTTGACTATGTAGATCACAACAAACTGTGGAAAATTCTTAAACAGATGGGAATACCATACCACCTGACCTGCCTCTTGAGAAATCTGTATGCAGGTCAGGAAGCAACTGTTAGAACTGGACATGGAACAACAGACGGCTTCAAATCAGGAAAGGAGTATGTCAAGGCTGTTGTCACCCTGCTTATTTAACTTATATGCAGAGTACATCATGAGAAACATTGAGATGGATGAAGCACAAGCTAGAATCAAAATTTCCAGGAGAAATATCAATAATCTCAGATATGCAGATGACACCACCCTATGGCAGAAAGCAAAGAACTAAAGAGCATCTTGATGAAAGTGAAAGAAGAGAGTGAAAAAGTTGGTTTAAAGCTCAACGTTCAAAAAACTAAGATCATGGCATCTGATCTTATCACTTCATGGGAAACAGTGGAAACAGTGTCAGACTTTATTTTGGGGGGCTCCAAAATCACTGCAGATAGTGACTACAGCCATGAAATTAAAAGATGCATGCTCCTTGGAAGGAAAGCTATGACCAACCTAGACAACATATTAAAAAGCAGAGACATTACTTTGCCAACAAAGTCCATCTAGTCAGGCTATGGCTTTTCCAGTGGTCATGTACGGATGTGAGAGTTGGACTGTAAAGAAAGCTGAGCACCAAAGAATTAATGCTTTTGAACTGTGTGTTGGAAAAGATTCTTGAGAGTCCCTTGGTCTGCAAGGAGATCCAACCAGTCCATCCTAAAGGAAATCAGTCCTGAATATTCATTGGAAGGACTGATGTTGAAGCTGAAACTCCAATACTTTGGCCATCTGATAGGAAGAACTGACTCATTAGAAGACCCTGATGTGGGGAAAGATTGAAGGCAGGAGGAGAAGGGGATAACAGAGGATGAGATGGTTGGATGGAGTCACCGACTCAATGAACATGAGTTTAAGTAAACTCCGGGAGTTGGTGATGTACAGGGAGATCTGGCGTGCTGCAGTCCATGGGTTCACAAACATTCAGACACAACTGAGCAAGTGAACTGAACTGAATTGACTATAGAAAAGTAAACATAAAATTGAAGTATATAATTCTACCTTGCTTGAGAGTATTTCTGAGAATTACACCTATAATAATTAGATGTAACAGTTCTGCTATATTAAAAGTAGACAGATTTTCTTAAGACATCTACTTATATGGTTTAGTGTTTGAATAATTAAAATATTCTTTTTTTCTGTTCCTTTTACCGGTTATGAATTCATTCTGATTTAAATTATCTAGATTGCCCTCAAACTTATCAAACATGACACTCATTTATTACTGCAACTTCTGCTACTGCTAAGACTCTTCAGTCATGTCTGACTCTGCGTGACCCCATAGACAGCAGCCCACCAGGCTCCCCTGTCCCTGGGATTCTCAAGGCAAGAGCACTGGAGTGGATTGCCATTTCCTTTTACAATGCATGAAAGTGAAGTCTCTCAGGTGTGTCCGACTCTTAGCGATCCCATGGACTGCAGCCTAGCGATCCCGACTGCAGCCTACCAGGCTCCTGTGTCCATGGGATTTTCCAGGCTAGAGTAATGGAGTGGGGTGCCATTGCCTTCCCCGACTGCAACTTTTAGACTCACAAAACTTGAATCCCCATATCCCCTGTCACATATAGAGATGTAAGAGCCAAGATTGTGGGAATAATCAAGAGTGACCATTAGCTATACTTGCCAGCAAAACAGACTATAGCCAGCCATTTCTGAGCCATGTAGTTCTACTGGAAAGTTTTTGTTTGTTTGTTTGTTTCTTTAACTGAACTATAGTTAATTTACAGTGTTGTGTTAATTTCTGATAAATAGCAAAGTGATTCAGTTATGGATATATATGCATATGCTTTTTCATATGCTTTTCCATCATAGTTTATTTTAGGAGTCCCAGGTGGCTCAGATGGTATTTTATTATAGAACATTGAATATATAGTTCCCTGTGCTATACAGTAAGATGTTGTTTATCTATTGTATGTATAGAAGGTTGTATCTGATAATCCAAAATCCCTACTTTATCCTTCCCTTTTCCTCTTTGGTAACCATAAATTTGTTTTCTATGCCTGTGAGTCTATTTTTGTTTCATAAATAAGTTCATTTGTGGCATATTTTAGGTTCCTCATATAAATGATATCATACAGTATTCTTTCTCTTTCTGATTTTCTTTACTTAGTATGCTAATCTCTAGGTCCATCCATGTAGCTGCAAATGGCATTATTCTTTTTTATGGCTGAGTTATATTCCATTGTACCACATCACTTTTATTTATTGTTTTAATTTTATCAGAGTATAGATGACTTATAATGTTGTGTTAGTTTTAGGAGTATAGAAAAGTGACTCGTTTATACATACATATATATATATATATATTGTGTGTGTGTAAATATATATATATATATACACACACACTCTTTTTCAGATTCTTTTCTCATACAGGTTATCACAGAATATTAAGCAGAGTTCCCTTTGGCATACAGTAGGTCTTTGCTGGTTATCTATATTGTAAATTCTACTGGAAAGTTCCTGTTCAATCAGGCTAGGGCTAATAGCTGTTCTGGTTGTAGGCAGAAGCTTTGTGGGTTTTTTAAAAACTTTTATTCTCATGGTAAGTTATTTCACCCATATCCCTACTATAAAATACCACAATTCTAGTCTCTGTCTAGTGTCCTAAGTGCACGTAATCATGAAGATGTTATTCACACAAGAACCCAAATGTGATCCAGCCACCCTTTCTACAATCTCTATTCTGGGGAAAGCACATTCTCTTTCCCCAGGAGCAAGCTTATGGGTCCTTGGCCACTCAATCTTGTGCAGAGTTTCTGGTTTTCAGTGATAGCAGTATCACAGAGAATTTCCAGCACTTTTGCTCTGTGGGCTCCCACTGATTTATGAATTTCTTGCAGGTAAAAATCCTGTATTGTTATAAAAGTATGCTAGATATCTATCATAAACTATATTAAGCAGGTAAAAAAATCCCATGGAAAGGAAGAAATGCATCTACTTTTAAAAAATCATTTCAGTAGTTCCTTATATATTTCTCAATTAAAATAGCTCTTAGTCACTAAAAAAAAGAATAAACTCTATATAGGCAAATTACTAGCTATGTAAAGTGCATCAGAGGTTACCAAGGCAAAGGAGGAGAAGAAAATTGGAAAATATTGCCTAATGGGAAGAGTTACTTTTGAAGCAATGGAAAGTTTTGGAAATCTGTTGGTCATGATTATACCACATTGTGAATGTAATCAATACCAGTGAATTGTGCCCTTGAAATTTGTCAAAATAACAAATTTTATGTATACTCTACCACAAAAGAATTTTAAAATGAGTCATTTGCAAAAGAAAGGCATTGAAATATTCAAGATAACTAAATGAATATTTTCTAAAAAGAAAATTTTCAAAAATAGAAAAGTCATAAGAGAGAGCCCAGAAATTAGTCTTGGAAACAAATATGATTGTAGCAATATATTTTTTCATTCATTCTCATTTAAGAAACATACTACTAAGCAGAAATAATCATTAGATAATACAGCAAATTTAAAAACTGAATAACTGAATGATTATAAGAAAGCTCCATAAAATAAACAAATCTCCAGAGCTAAAATGTTGGACACATCATGGCCCAGTTCTCCCTGTTGATCACAGACATTCAGTTCAGTCACTCAGTAATGTTAGACTATTTACAACCTAGCATACTACAGTAAGGAAGGGTACCCTGTCCATTACCAACTACTGGAGCTTACTCAAACTGATGTCCACTGAGTCGGTGATGCCATCCAGCCATTTCAACCTTTGATGTCCCCTTCTCCTCCCACCTTCAATATTTCCCAGTAGCAGGTTTTTTTTTCCAATGAGTCAGATGGCCAAAGTGAGTTTCAGCTTCCACATCAATCCTTCCAATGAATATTCAAGACTGATTCCTTTAGGATGGACTGGTTGGATTTCCTTGCAGTCCAAGGGACTCTCAGAGTCTTTTCTAGCACCACAGTTCAAAAGCATCAGTTCATTGGAGCTCAGCTTTCTTTATAGTCCAACTCTCACATCCATACATGCCTACTGGAAAAACCATAGCTTTGACTAGGTGGACATTTATGGGCAAAGGTTTCTGCTTTTTAATGTGCTGTCTAAGTTGGCCATAATCTTTCTTCAAAGGAGTAAGCATCTTTTAATTTCATGGCTGCATTCACCATCTGCAGTGATTTTGGAGCCCCAGAAAATAAAGTCTCTCACTATTTCTGTTCTTTTCCCATCTATTTGCCATGGAGTTATGGGACCGGATGCCAAGATCTTAGTTTTCTGAATGTTGAGCTTTAAGCCAACTTTTCACTCTCCTCTTTCACTTTCATCAAGATGCTTTTTAGTTCTTTTTCACTTTCTGCCATAAGGGTGGTGTTATCTGCATATCTGAGGTTATTGATATTTCTCCTGGTGATCTTGTTACCAGCTTGTGTTTCATCCAGCCTGGCATTTCACATGATGTATTCAACATATAAGTTAAATATACAGGGTGACAATATATAGCCTTGACATACCCCTTTCCCAGTTTGAAACCAGTCTTTCTTTCCATGTCCAGTTCTAACTGTTGGCTTCCTCACCTGCGTACAGATTTCTCAAGAGTCAGGGCAAGTGGTCTGGTATCTTATCTATTTAAGAATTTTTCACAGTTTGTTGTTATCCATACAGTCAAAGGGTATGACATAGTCAATAAAGCAGAAATAGATGTTGTTCTGGAACTCTGTTTCTTTTTCAATGATCCAGAGGATGTTGGCAATTTGATCTCTGGTTCCTCTGCCTTTCAAAATCCAGCTTGAACATTAGAGGTTCAAGATTCACATACTGTTGAAGCACGGCTTTGGGAATTTTGAGCATTACTTTTCTAGCGTGTGAGATGAGTGCAATTGTGCAGTAGTTTGAGCATTGTTGGGCATTGCCTTTCTTAGGGATTGGAATGAAAACTGACCTTTTCCATTCCTGTGGCCTTCTGCTGAGTTTTCCAATATGCTGGCATATTGAGTGTAGCATTTTCACAGCATCATCTTTTAGGATTTGAAACAGCTCAACTGGAATTCCATTGATTTATTCCTAGTGATGCTTCTTAAGGCACACTTGACTTTGTATTCCAGGATGTCTGGCTCTAGGTGAGTGATCACACCATCATGATTATCTGGGTCATGAAGATCTTTTTTATAGTTCTTCTATGTATTCTTGTCACCTCTTTGTAGTATCTTCTGCTTCTGTTAGGTCCATACCATTTCTGTCCTTTATTGTGCCCATTTTGCATGAAATGTTCCCTTGGTATCTCTAATTTTCTTAAAGAGATCTCTAGTCTCTCCCATTCTATTATTTTCCTCTATTTCTTTGCATTAATTACCGAGGTAGGCTTTCTTATCTCTCCTTGCTATTCTTTGGAACTCTGTATTCATATGCTTATATCTTTCCTTTTCTCTTTTGATTCTCTTCTTTTCTCAGCTATTTGTAAGACCTCCTCAGACAACCATTTTGCCTTTTTGCATTTCTGTTTCTTGAGGGTGGTCTTGATCACTGCCTCCTGTGAAATGTCATGAACCTCCATCCATAGTTTTTCCAGCACTTTGTCTATTAGATTTAATCCCTTGAGTCTATTTTTCACTTCCACTATATAATCATAGGGATTTGTTTTAGATCATGACTGAATAGTCTAGTGGTTTTCCCCATTTTCTTCAAATTAAGTCTTCAACTTAAGTTATTTGTACACTGATTTCCAGTAGCATACCTACTGACCTGGGGAGTTCATCTTTCAGTGTCTTATATTTTTTGCCTTTCATACTAAGGTGGTTGAAATGGTGTGCTGAACAGAGGAATATAAAACAGACATGGATGCATGTGCCATTCATTTTCGATAGGAAGCACTGTCAAGTTTGTGACAGTCACAGGACTAAAGAGTCAGATAGACTGGATTTGTGCCCAAATCATCCTCGTTTTAAGATTCTTAGTCTCATGGATAGTTTCCTCATCTAACAAATAAAGGGAGGAAAGATACAGCAGAATTTATTTTTT
>SJYC01145178.1:0-12846 GCA_006408675.1 Madoqua kirkii | reverse complement strand
CCTGAGGAAACAAAAATTGAAAGAGACACATGTGTCCCATTGTTCATTACAGCACTATTTACAATAGCTAGAACATGGAATGAAGAAGACAATAGCACCCCCACTTAGTACTCTTGCCTGGAAAATCTCATGGTCGGGGGAGCCTGGTGGGCTGCTGTCTGTGGGGTCCCACAAAGTTAAACATGACTGAAGTGACTTAGCAGCAGCAGCATCAGCAGCAGCAGCAGCAGCAGAACATGGAAGCAACCTAGCTGGCCATTGATAGATGAATGGATAAAGAAGATGTGGTATATATACAAAATGGAATATTACTCAGCCATAAAAAGGAATGCATTGAGTCGGTTCTAATGAGGTGGATGCACCTAGAACCTATTATACAGAGAGAAGTGAGTCAGAAAAGAGAAAGATAAATATCATATTCTAACACATATATACAGAATCTAGAAAAATAGCATTGAAGAATTCATTTTCAGGGCATCAGTGGAGAAATAGACATAGAGAATAGACTTACGGACATGGGGAGAGGGGAGGAGAGGGTGAAATGTATGGAAAGAGTGACATGGAAAGTTCATTACCATATGTAAAACAGATGGCCAATGGGAATTTGCTGTCTGGCTCAGGAAACTCAAACAGGGGCTCTGTATCAACCTAGAGGGGTGGGATGGGGAGGGAGATGGGAGGGAGGTTCAAAAGGGAGGGGATATATGTATACTTATGGCTGATTCATGCTGAGGTTTGACAGAAAATAGCAAAATTCTGTAAAGCAATTTTCCTTCAATAAAAAATAAATTAATTAAAGAAAGAATAGTGTGATAATAGAAGATGTGAAAAATTGATATTGGAAACATGGCAACAAGTATTTGAAAGGAATTGATGTGAAAGGTAGATAAGGGTAATTATCAGGGATGACTACAAGATTTATAGTTTGCATATAGCTAATGGCAAATAATGGAGTATTCTGAATGGTAAACAGGTTTTCAGACTTAATGAAAAAAATGTTTTCAGTGACCTCACTAATTCTAGACACTATTTACCTCCCTCTACCCAGATTCCTCTAACTGAATGTGTAGTATTCTGTGCATTGCTTTGAGCATAAGCATTTTTGAGATTTAACTCATAATTTTAAAATCCACATGGGCAAAATTGTCCCGTGGAAGATGATATCATCCTAATACTACAGCATCTCTAGGTATCAATTAAACTGGTTAGCCAATACATAGGCATACTCTACTGAAATTTAATTATGTCGGTTTATTGGTGGACCTTACAAATAATCGGGGCCAGATCTGTTTCAATGAATTCCAGAATACCTTTGTTCTCAACTTTCATTGTCCTTGCTTTGGGTAGTGCAAATTTCATCTTTCCTTGGGTTGGAACATAGATCATAAGGTGATAATTCTTAAAAAATAAAAAATAGGATTTGGCTGCACCAGATCATAGTTGCAACACTTGGCCTCTTTGATCTTCATTGTGGCACGCAGGATCTTTAGTTGTGGCATTTGAATTCTTTAGTTGTGGCATGTGGCATTATCTCGCACCTACATATTTTCCCCAGTTCTTTGTATTCCTAGTGGCCATGGGATATGTGCACTCAGTGATCAGACTCAAAACCAGAACACATCAAGCTCAACAAATTCTTATTTATAGCAGAGAACTGCAAAAGCATATTCTTCAAGAATTCTATTATTATTAATTATTATACATTTATCACACTTACTATATGCTAAATGTCTAAGATATAGGAAATGCAGGTATATAATCCACATCCCTTAATGACCAAAGACTCTGAAACTAAAAATAGAGTAAGCTACATGTAATTGAGGTGATATAACAAGTGCTATTAAGATGCATAGGCAGAAAAAAAAATGCATAGGCAAAATACGATGAAAGAAAAAAAAACACATAAAAGTGAAAGCCACTAAATGGGCTTAGGAAGTTTAGAAACATCTTCCTGGGAATAAGGGGGAGGAATTCAAGCTGGATATACCAGCCAAGGTGGATAAGTGGTATCAAATGTTTCTCTAGTCCAAATCTATACTAGCTTCACTTTCCTTCTACTTAGTGAGAACCTTTATATTTCAGTATCTCTATCTGGGCCTCTGATCTCCCTAGTGTCACTACTTTAGAACTGAAAAGAGGACATTAACTTCAGTAAAAAACACTTCACCAAAAAGTGTCTTGGATTGATTTTTAATATTGAACAATAATTATCCTGTTGAATATGCCATGCCAAGCCTAATGTGCATAAAACTGTTAGCATTCAAAAGTATTTTTCTGTAAATATATTCATGATTTTTCTAATGATGCAACTGGGGCTGGAACAATGCAAATTTCGACAAACAGATACTGCTTTAGAATGTCAGTCAGCTCAGTCACTCAGTTGTGTCCGACTCTTTGTGACCCCATAAACTGCAACTCACCAGGCCTCCCTGTCCATCACCAACTCCCGGAGTCCACCTAAACCCATGTCCATCGAGTCGGTAATGTCATCCAACCATCTCATCCTCTGTCATCCCCTTCTCCTCCTGTCCTCCATCTTTCCCAGCATTAGGGTCTTTTCCAGTGAATCAACTCTTCACATGAGGTGGCCAAAGTATTAGAGTTTCAGCTTCAACATCAGTCCTTCCAATGAAAACACAGGACTGATCTCCTTTAGAATGGACTGATTGGATCTCCTTGCAGTCCAAGGGACTCTCAAGAGTCTTCTCCAACACCACAGTTCAAAAGTATTACTTCTTCAGCGCTCAGCTTTT
This sequence comes from Madoqua kirkii, assembly GCA_006408675.1. NCBI lineage: Eukaryota > Metazoa > Chordata > Mammalia > Artiodactyla > Bovidae > Madoqua > Madoqua kirkii. The sequence continues at coordinate 10,093 of SJYC01145178.1, read as the reverse complement.
TTTATAGTACAACTCTCACATCTGTATGTGACCACTGGAAAAACCATAGCCTTGACTAGACGGACCTTTGTTGGCAAAGTAACGTCCCTGCTTTTTAATATGCTGTCTAAGTTGGTCATAACTTTCCTTCCAAGGAGTAGGCGTCTTTTAATTTAATGGCTAGATTCACCATCTGCAGTGATTTTGGAGCCCCCAAAAGTAACGTCTGACACTGTTTCCAGTGTTTCCCCATCTATTTTCCATGAAGTGATGGGACTGGATGCCATGATCTTCGTTTTCTGAATGTTGAGCTTTAAGCCAACTTTTTCACTCTCCTTTTTCACTTTCATCAAGAGTCCTTTAGTTCTTCACTTTTTGCCATAAGGGTGGTGTCATCTGCATATCTGAGGTTATTGCTGTTTCTCCCAGCAATCTTGATTCCAGCTGTGCTTCCTCCAGCCCAGCGTTTCTCATGATGTACTCTGCATATAAGTTAAATAAGCAAGATGACAATATCCAGCCTTGACGTACTCCTTTTCCTATTTGAAACCAGTCTGTTGTTCCATGTACAGCTCTAACTGTTGCTTCCTGACCTACATACAGACTTCTCAAGAGGCAGGTCCAATGGCTTGGTATTCCTATCTCTTTATAATGTAGTATCAGTTTAAAAACTACAGTTAAATGACATAGTTATGAAAGGAGTTTGAAGGTTTGTAAAAATGCAAAGTTGTTTGTAAAAAAAAAGACATAGTAAACTAATAATTAAAAATATTTCTTGAATTTATGATATAATCTACTCATGCATGCTTGAGGGAGAAATTTATTATTTTAAAGTCAGATATTCAAACTTTTTCTCATATCATGGATAGACTAGGAGATGTTATACACAAAGTTTTTTGTAAGCACAAGTGCTTGTTGAGTTGTGTGAGAAATGCACCAAGTCATCCAGAGGAGACTGGTGGCCAAAGGGCATGTCAGATTGGTCAAGTCTGGAAGGTGCTTTGATCATAAGGAGAGGGATTTCTTAGCTGAGAAATATCTTGCTACCCTGTCAGGTGCTCTGTCATGGAGCATATCTCATTATAGCCATTCAAGCTATTTGTTACACAGCCATGCCTCTGACAATACCCTGATGAATCTGATGCTCTAGGCGAAAAAATGCTCATATAAAAGCAAATGTTGTACCACTTGCAAACATATTACCAAACCACAGAAAGAGCTGAATATTGTGTTGGGAGGTCTTTTATGCAATTTTTTTTCATACTTATATGGAAAAATAAAATGAAGTCTGTCAGTTAAATGTCTTGTTTGTGCTTTGATATTGTGTTTAGGATAGCATAATATATGTATGCAGTCTAAGTAAATGCTGGTATATTTTTTTAAATCAAAAGATTTATAAAATTTGGGACAAATAAGTTTATTTTTAACTATAATCTTAAAAAGATATTCTAAAATACTCCTACATTTTGAAGCTAAAATAAAAAGACAAAAGGAAGAAATACTGAGTTTTCTGTAAGCAGAGAGTTAAGAAATGTCTATCGTCTAAAGTATGCGTGTAGGTTCAGAATTGAGAACATTATTACTTCAAACTTTTCAGTTCAGTTCAGTCACTCAGTCATGTCTGATTCTTCGACCGCAGCATGCCAGGTTTCTCTGTCCAGTGCCAACTCCCGGATGGAACTACTCAAATTTATGTCCATCGAGTTGGTGATGCCATCCAGTCATCTCATCCTCTGTTGTGCCCTTCTCCTCCTGCCTTCAATCTTTCCCAGCATCAGGGTTTTTTTTCCCCAGTGAATCAGTTCTTCACATCAGGTGGCCAAAATATTGTAGCTTCAGCTTCAGCATCAGTCCTTCCAATGAATATTCAGGACTGATTTCCTTTAGGTTTTTTAAGTTCAAAGTTAACTATTGAATATCTCTTCATCCCTTCATGTAAAAAACTAGTTTTAGAATATTTTAGTAGTCTCTAAAGAGGATTTCCTGAGAAACAACCAGTTTCTGATTCTGTTTAGATGACATAAATAGGGATACTTTCTTTAAAGCTGTGCTGCATATTCTGAACGACTTGGTGTGTGTTCCTTTAAATCCTTTGAAACAAACTCATATTGTCAGTCAAATGAATTCATGTGTATGCCCTCATTTATAAAATGGCATTAGACATATAGTAGTGAGGAAACTCTTTGGGCTGAAATCTCTGAATTAGTCTTATTTGGGATAGAAATGTTTATATTCACTTGACTGTATCATATTATCTTATAAAATAAAATGGTAATTTGTGGATAAATGTGTTGTAGAGGGTGTTCATTCAAGAGTATTTGTTTAGTTTTTTCTTATATTAAGTCACATGAAAAAGCAAGTATCTCAGAATACTATATTACCATTATTTAACGCTTGACATGTGCCACAGGATTTATATTAGTTCATTTTACCCTCAGAAACTTGCATGAAATAGAAACTATTTATATCCTTAACTTATAAATGACCAACTGATGTCTGTTTAGGTGAAATATCTCATCCAAAGAGCAAGGTAGTGGCAAAACAGGATTCGAATCAAAGTCTATCTTCCTCCAGAGTTTTGTTTTGTTTTTTTAATTTTTTTATTGTGGTAAAAGTCACATAATACAAAACATGCTATTTTAATCATATTTAATTGTTCATTCAAGGGCACTAAGTTGTTGTGCAATTCTCACCATCATTCATCTCCCAAATTTTTCACCTTCCTAAACTGAAACTCTGTCACCATTAAACACTAGCCCCCTGTCTCCCCACTCACCCCCAAGCCTCGGCCCCTGGCATCTCCTATATATTTTCTGACTCTATGAATTTGACTAGTCTAGGTATCTCATATAAATGGAATCAAACAGTATTCCCTGCATCTAATGTGTATTGGAATGAATGTTTACCTTAATATATGTCCTACAAACAGATGGTACTTTCTCTTTTTTACCCCATGCTATACAGAAAGTTCTCAGTAGTTATCAATTTTTACATAGTATCTGTAGTGTATATGTGTCAATTCCCAATTTGTCCCACCCCTGTTTCCCCCCTCCTTGGTGTCCATACCTTTGTTCTCTACATCTGTGTCTATATTTCTGCTTTGCAAACAGATTCGTCTATACTATTTTTCTAGATTTCACATATATATATTAATATACAATATTTGTTTTTCTCTTTCGGACTTACTTCATTATGTATAACAGTCTCTAGATCCATCCATATCTCTGCAAATGGCACAGTTTTGTTCCATTTTATAACTGAATAATACTCCATTGTGTGTGTGTGTGTGTGTGTGTGTGTGTGTGTGTGTGTGTATACCACATCTTCTTTATTCAGTCCTCCATTGATATACACTGAGGTTGCTTCCATGTCCTAACTATCGTAAATCGTGCTGCAGTGAATATTGGGATTCATGTGTCTCTTTGAATTATGGTTTTCTCGGGATATTTTTCCAGAAGTGATATTGCTGGGTGATATGGCAGTTCTAGTTTATTTTTTATAGCACCTCCATAATGTTCTCCATAGTGGCTATATCAGTTTTCATTCCCACTAACAGTGTAAGAGGGTTCACTTTTCTCCACTCCCGCTCCAACATTGTAGATTTTTTGATGATCACCCTCTGACCAGAGTGAGGTAGTATCTAATTGTAGTTTTGCTTTGCATTTCTCTAATAATTAGTGATGCTGAGCATTTTTCATGTGCCCTTTGGCTATTTGTATGTCTTCTTTGGAGAAATGCCTATTTAGGTCTTCTACGGAGTTCTTGAATTCTGCTAGTGGCTTGCTGTTGAATGCCTAACACAATGAGGGGTTTGTGATAACCCCTCCAGCAGTGTATCAACTGACAATGAAATTTTGTATCTAACCCTAAAGTTTAGAGGAAACATTTTCCAAATACCATGATCATAAGAATCGTAGGTAATAATTCACATTATATAAGTAACAAACCATGAAAATGAACCAGATGCTAGTTTATAGGTTTACATTCAGAATGTTAACTGCCATGTGTAGCAGAAGGCTCCCATTGGCTGATAGTTTCTGTATCTCATGGAAAATAATCTACAGAAGTTGTATTATATTGGAAGGCTTCTTGGTGATAAAGACGATTGAGTGGCGTTACTTCAGTACCTCTAATATTGAATGCCATTGTGATATAAAAGCCTTGCACATCCATCTCTGACATGTGCCAAATGGAATAGTGAGCTGAACCATCTTCCCAATGATTTCTCAAAATGCTGCTTAAGAAACAGTCTTATTTTCTCATGTATTTTTCTCTTCAGCAATTGACCAGTCCTTCTCTTTACACTATGAATTTTTAAATGTAAATTTCATTATAAGAGCTAATAATTCAGCTCTCTTAATCATAAGCATCTCCAAGTTTCCTTCCTTGCTTCCTCCCTTCCTTCCTTTTAATAGAAAGATACCTTGATTTGACTTGTTCTTCCTCAAAACTTCCTAGCCATGTGTGTAAGGATACTATTTCGGCTTTATATGTATGATTAATTTAACATTAGTCATTAGTACATATTGGTACCTCTGGTGGTTAGAAGTAAAAAAGTCTTTAAACAAAGTCAGACTACTTCATCAAATAAACTAAATTCATAATTTTAGTTTAAACAGATTTTTCAGATGGGATCAGATTCTTTCAGTTACCTTCCATGAGGAATGGCTATAATCATGAGATACACTAGAAAAATATAGGTATATTAGTTATGGTTCCTACAGTGGAGAAATGGGCACTTATGTAAATATGTAAATATATAGACTGGATTTGGCAAATGAAGTTTTGTACATAGACACTGAAGAATGTATTTGTTGTGAACTGTTGGAAAAAGCAGGGCTGTTCACTGAAAGATGGCATAGGGCTGTGTTAGGATAATTTTCATAAAGTTGCTGAGTGACTAGATTGGAAGTCTCTATGTAGATTCAGCACAACCTCGGATTGATTCTCATCAACTTTTTTGTAATATAATGAAGCATGAGTTATATCAATTTAATGGTAGGTGGATTTGGGACAATAAAATGCTATATGGAAGATCCAGATCAGCCAGGAGTGAAACTTCTGGTTGCCTCTATGGAAATATTTGTATAGATTAGACACTCATAAAATTACTGAACTTTATATGCATTATGATTGTATTTAATCAGATTGAATTAAAATCTAACAGAAAGGGCTGGATTTGTGAATTATCAAACTGGATTCAAAAAACTTTAAGATCTTAATCATAATCTAGTTAATTACATTTATATACCAATTATCTAAAATATTCGGTAGTTGATAGTAGGTTCTAAACATCTTCTGAAATCTCTAGAAAAAAGAAAATTTTTTTTTAATTTCAGATTGTCATTGGAAAGTAAATGCCAAAGTGGTTTAAAAAAAAAAAACAAATGGACTTTTATATGCAGTTTTTCCTGACCATTGCTTCAGGAGCCAGGATGGATCTGCAGAGTAGGAGAGGGGGAAGAAATGGGCGGTGGATGGAACATCTGAAGATGCAGCCTCATGAAGATGGCACTGCTGCTTCTCAGTAAACAAAGTCTATTTCACGGGCTCTCAGTGGTTCAGCTAATCAGAAATCATGGAGCCACTTTAGAAGGGCAGGCTGTGTGCCGGCCCAGAGCAACACAAAGACAAATACAAAAGACTCTGAAGAAAGTTTACATTCAACGTGTGGGACAGACTTGCAACACTAATCATTGCAGTTCAGTGCAAAAAGGACTTTGATGTTTTAGTGATTTATTTATTATTTACAAAAAATGTAAGAATTTTCTCAAACATCTGCCAGAGGTTAGTACATGGTTCATATTCACACATGTAAATAGGGTTTGAGTTCACATACATGTGGGGAATACTAGGTTCTATGCCTTTGTTGTACAATTTCACAAAACCTTTGGTATACTTCTATTCATAACTCTAACAGAGAAGATGAGAGGAGGCAACCTTTTCTGAATTATTCTTCCAGAGGAGCATGTTTCTTAGAGCTAGGGTCTTAGGGACCATACTCTTGGTAAATCTTGGGAGAAAGAAACAGAGGGAAGAGCATCCACGTCTCACTGAAACAGTTGGGAACATCTTTACGTGGAAGAATAAACAGTATTCCTGCAGGGGGGAAATTGTAGAAGGGAGCATGAGGGAAAGGAACAAGGAAGAACACAGATAAGAAAAAAAAAAGGAAAATGAGACATGGGCTGGGAGGAGGGAGTGAGGTTCAAGAAGGAGGGACATAGGTCTCCTTATAGCTGGTTCATGTAAATGTATGGTAGAAACCAACCCAATATTGTAAAGCAATTATCCTTCAATTAGAAATAAATATATATATATATATATTTTTTTTTTTTAAAGAGATGAACACAAGGGTTTTCGGAAATGACAAGAAGACCCGGGTAATTGGAGAGCGTAACACACGAAAGGCAGTGTGGTAGGTAGATGGTGTGATTGGCCAATGAGGTCAGAGCAGATTATGCTGACCTTATGATGCCCTTCCAAAGAAGTGCAATTTTATCTCATTGTGAAAGAAAGCCGCAGAGGTTTCATGGAGAGAGTGATCAGATTTCATTTAAATAGCATATTCTGTCAGCAGCTGTGCGTAGAGGTTGCCTGAAGGCACTGCATGAAAAATCCCAGATATTGGGCCAAGCTTGGGATTTTACTTCAAATATTCACCGGAGGCTTACTCTTTGAACAACACTGTTAACATTATATAAAGGAATTTCCATTTATCTGTGTCAAGCATGGAGCAACGACCAAAGGCAGACACCTGGGGTAGGAGGGGCATGAGGTACAGTGAACAAAGCCAGGGGCATAAGGGACTTTGAACGGTGCTTTGAGGCAAGGGTAGGATTTCAGAGATGTGGCTTGTAGCCCACTCAAGTGTTCTGTGCATTCCTAGAAGTGGGCCAGGGTCCTAGAGCAACAGAACATCTGGGTTCTAATGCCTTATGCTCTGAGGTGGAGCTGACGTAATAATGAGAGAAATAAAGTGCATAATAAGTGTAATGTGCTTGAATCATCCCCAAACCATCCCCTCACCATCTCTCCAGGTCTGTGGAAAAACTGTCTTCCACGAAACTGGTCCCTGGTGCCAAAAAGGTTGCGGACTGCTGTCTTAGAGAATGCTAATTGACCAAGTCTCTTCTCATAGGCTAGCTCCTGAATTGGTTTTTATCACTTATAAATCTGTACTTTCTGTTAGAATCATCATTACAGTTTGAGAAACAGAATAAGGGAGTAATTTAAGTCATCAAAATAACATAATTCAAGAGCTTTCAACTGTAACTTTCATTCTAGGCACTGATTACAAATGTAAATTTCTGTTTTCAGCCTTAGCTATCTGATGAAGTAGTTCTGGGTGGACTCCAGGCTCTTAGTTTTTGACATGTGATGTAGGAGATCTCTGTCTATGGGATTTCCAGGTGGCGCTAGTGATAAAGAACCCATCTACCAATGCAGGAGATGTAAAAGAAGCAGGTTCAATCCCTGGGTTGGAAAGATCCCCTGAAGAAGGGCATGGTAACCCACTCCAGTATTCTGGCCTGGAGAATCCCATGGATAGAGGAGCCTGGTGGGCTACAGTTCATGGGGTTGCGAAGACTCTGACACAACTGAAGGGACTTAGCACACATGCACACATCTCTGTCTACAAGGTGAGAAATTGACACAACAGGACAGGCAAACTTGACTTAATTCTTTTAGTAAATGTGTAACCTCCAGCCTGGGATCCATCATCTAGAATCTTGGAGCTTCCAATCTGTATGAGAGGGATGATGGCCTTATCAATCTTAAAGGATGGTTGGGAAGATCAAATATTCATACATAGAGCATATAAAGCATTTACTGCAAAGCCTGGCACTTAAGTGCTCAGTCAAAAGAGCTTATAACTGTTGTTCCTCCTTGGAGCAACTTCAGTGATGTGAATTTCTGACCAAACAAAGAAGATTCCCTTTAGTCTATCTCCATCACTCTGATTCTTCTGGAAAGGAGAAACTGAACATGAATTTTATCTGTTTTTAAATGTATAACTCCATAATAACCTGGGGCTCTTTATTTTTATAAAAGATTTTAATTGAGTTATAATTTATATACTATACAATTCACTTGCTTTACTTGTACAGGTCAATGACTTTTGGTATATTTACAGAGTTGTGTAACTACTACCACAGGCATAGAGTTGGTATAGAGTTGTTTGTGTGTGTTTGTGTATGTGTGTGTGTGTTTGGCCACATGTGGCATGTGAGATCTTAGTTCCATGACCAGGAATTGAACCCGTGTCTCATGATTTGTAATAATAGAGTCTTAACCTACAAGACCACTAGGGAAGTCCCAATATTAATATTATCTTGAAGAATGGGAGCCATTGTCCAGGACATTCCAGGAATGCCATCTAAGTTTTCAGTTTCAGTTCTCTAAAAAAAGCAAAGTTTGTGAATCCTGGAGATCTCTTTGCAGAATTTTGTTCTAAAGAGATGCCGTTATACCTTCGGCCTGTTTATGCCGGATGGCTGCATTCCCATTGTTAGTGTTTCCAACAGGACTAGACACCAGTGGAGGAAATCAAGTAAACGTTGCTCGGCTGGTCAGACAGCCCCCTTATATGTGTCCTTCATTCCTCTCAAGAGGATTTCATTCACTGTATTTCTTTGGATGAGTCTTGAAGCACAAGACTGTACTATACTAAAAGCATACAGAATATAGTCTCTGTAGTGATAAAGCTTGCAGGCACTTACGAGAAATGGGGAAAGGAAATTAATAACATTTACTGAATATTATGACTTATAGGCATACTGGGCAATTTCACATGAGTCGTGCTGTTTTATCTCTCAAAGTTTTCAGGTCATGTAGAAAACCACCATAGTCTGAGTGGTTGCATTTGTGGTCTGGAAAAAAAAAAATCCACTAAAAATAATCATTTTAGTGGGGTTCCGCAGGTGGCTCAGTCAGAAAAGAATCTGCCTGCAGCTCAAGAGACCCAGATTCAATCCTTGGAGGAAAAAATGGCAACCCATTCCAATATTCTTGCCTGAGAAATCTAGTAGACAAAGGAGACTGATGGGCTACAGTCTGTGGGGTCACGTGTGGACATGGTGATAGCATATTTGAGGAGCTACTTGGTATGTATGCAAGAAATCTACTCGTATATAAGCTAATGCATCAGTGAAACCACTGTTAATGAAAACCAAAGACAAGTGTAGGACAAAAAAAAAATCTTAAAAAGCCTTGCAGGATAATTTTTTTTTAATTCTCATTACACACATAAAGAAATAAGGTCAGTGCAAGTCAAATCAATATGCCCTGCTGATAAATAGTAAAGAAGAATTTTATTGCAGATTAAATGTCTCCAAAGCCCAAGTTCTTCCCTGGTGCCTCACCTTCCACATCTATAAGATGCTGTGCTCTCTGTAATTGTGATGACTGTCTCTTCCCTTTCTATGTACTGGGCTCCATGCATGCTGAGTTAAGGACATACATATACACAACTAGGGCCTCAGCAGTTGAAAGCACATCCTGACTGTGGTTGCCAGACTTACCAAATAAAATTCAGGTTACCCATATAAATTTGAATTTCAGATACACAACAAATAATTATTTTTTAATTAATTTATTTTTATCTGAAGGATAATTGCTTTACGGAATTGAATTGTTTTCTGTGAAACCTTAGCATGAATCAGCCATAGGTATACATATGCCCCCTTCCTCTTGAACCTCCCTCCTATCTCCCTCCCCATCCCACCCCTCTAGGTTGATGCACAGCCCCCATTTGAGTTCCCTGATGCATACAACAAATTTCCATATTAGCTATCTATTTTACATATGGTAATGTAAGTTTCCATGTTACTCTCTCCATACATCTCACCCTCTCCTCCCCTCTCCCATGTTCATAAATGTGTTCTCTCTGGCTTTGTCTCTATTGCTACCCTGTAAATAAGTTCTTCGGTACCATTCTTCTAGATTCCATATATGTGTTAGAATATGATATTTATCTTTCTCTTTCTGACTCACTTCACCCTGTATAATAGGTTCTAGGTTCATCTACCTCCCCAGAACAGACTCAAATGCATTCCTTTTTATGGCTGAGTAATATTCCATTGTGTATACGTACCAGCACTTCTTTATCCAT
>SJYC01145177.1:0-12108 GCA_006408675.1 Madoqua kirkii | reverse complement strand
GGCATACTGGGCAATTTCACATGAGTCGTGCTGTTTTATCTCTCAAAGTTTTCAGGTCATGTAGAAAACCACCATAGTCTGAGTGGTTGCATTTGTGGTCTGGAAAAAAAAAAATCCACTAAAAATAATCATTTTAGTGGGGTTCCGCAGGTGGCTCAGTCAGAAAAGAATCTGCCTGCAGCTCAAGAGACCCAGATTCAATCCTTGGAGGAAAAAATGGCAACCCATTCCAATATTCTTGCCTGAGAAATCTAGTAGACAAAGGAGACTGATGGGCTACAGTCTGTGGGGTCACGTGTGGACATGGTGATAGCATATTTGAGGAGCTACTTGGTATGTATGCAAGAAATCTACTCGTATATAAGCTAATGCATCAGTGAAACCACTGTTAATGAAAACCAAAGACAAGTGTAGGACAAAAAAAAAATCTTAAAAAGCCTTGCAGGATAATTTTTTTTTAATTCTCATTACACACATAAAGAAATAAGGTCAGTGCAAGTCAAATCAATATGCCCTGCTGATAAATAGTAAAGAAGAATTTTATTGCAGATTAAATGTCTCCAAAGCCCAAGTTCTTCCCTGGTGCCTCACCTTCCACATCTATAAGATGCTGTGCTCTCTGTAATTGTGATGACTGTCTCTTCCCTTTCTATGTACTGGGCTCCATGCATGCTGAGTTAAGGACATACATATACACAACTAGGGCCTCAGCAGTTGAAAGCACATCCTGACTGTGGTTGCCAGACTTACCAAATAAAATTCAGGTTACCCATATAAATTTGAATTTCAGATACACAACAAATAATTATTTTTTAATTAATTTATTTTTATCTGAAGGATAATTGCTTTACGGAATTGAATTGTTTTCTGTGAAACCTTAGCATGAATCAGCCATAGGTATACATATGCCCCCTTCCTCTTGAACCTCCCTCCTATCTCCCTCCCCATCCCACCCCTCTAGGTTGATGCACAGCCCCCATTTGAGTTCCCTGATGCATACAACAAATTTCCATATTAGCTATCTATTTTACATATGGTAATGTAAGTTTCCATGTTACTCTCTCCATACATCTCACCCTCTCCTCCCCTCTCCCATGTTCATAAATGTGTTCTCTCTGGCTTTGTCTCTATTGCTACCCTGTAAATAAGTTCTTCAGTACCATTCTTCTAGATTCCATATATGTGTTAGAATATGATATTTATCTTTCTCTTTCTGACTCACTTCACCCTGTATAATAGGTTCTAGGTTCATCTACCTCCCCAGAACAGACTCAAATGCATTCCTTTTTATGGCTGAGTAATATTCCATTGTGTATACGTACCAGCACTTCTTTATCCATTCATCCATTGATGGACATCTAGGTTTCTTCCATGTCTTTGCTATTGTAAATAATGCTGCATGAACATTGGGGTACACATGTCTTTCAATTTTGGTTTCCTCAGGGTATGTGCTTAGGAGTGGGATTGCTGGGTCATATGGTGGTTTCATTCCTAGTTTTTAAAGAAATCTCCATACTGTCTTCCATAGCAGCTGTATCAATTTACATTCCCACCAACAGTGCAAGAGGGTTCCCTTTTCTCCATACCCTCTCCAGCATTTATTGTTTGTAGACTTTTTGATGATGGCCACGTTGACAAGTGTGGAGTGATATCTCATTGTAGTTTTGTTTTATTTTTTCCATTTATTTATTTTTTATTTGAAGGATAATTTACAGAATTTTACTGTTGTCTGTCAAACTTCAACATGAATCAGCCATAGTTTTGATTTGCATTTCTCTAATAATGAACGATATTGGCATCTTTTCATGTGTTTGTTAGCCATCTGTTTGTCCTCTTTGGAGATATATCTGTCAAGGTCTTTTGCCCACTTTTTGACTGGGTTTTTTCTGGTATTGAGTTTTATGAGCTGCTTCTGTATTTTGGAAATTAATCCTTTGTCAGTTGTTTCATTTGCTATAATTTTCTCCCATTCTGAGGGTTGTCTTTTCACCTTGTTTAAAGTTTCCTTTGCTGTGCAAAACCTCTTAAGTTTAATTAGGTCCCACTTGTTTACTTTTGTTTTTATTTCCATTACTCTAGAAGGTGGATCATAGAGGATCTTGCTTTGGTTTATGTCATTGAGTGTTCTGCCTATGTTTTCCTCTAAGAGTTTTATAGCTACTGGTCTTCAGTTTAGGTCTTTAATCCGTTTTGAATTTATCTTTATGTATGGTGTTAGAAAGTGTTCTAATTTTATTCTTTTACATGTAGCTATTGAGTTTCCCAGCACCACTTATTGAAGAGCCTGTCTTTGCCCCATTGTATATTCTTGCCTCCTTTGTCAAAAATTAGGTACCCATAGGTGCATGGGTTTATTTCTGGACTTTCTATCTTGTTCCATTGGTCTATATTTCTGTTTTTGTGCCAGTACTCTATTGGTTTGATGACTGTAGCTTTGTACTATAATCTGAAGTCAGGAAGGTTAATTTCTCTAGTCTTTTTTGCTTTGGCTGTTTGGGGTCTTCGTATTTCCATATGAAGTGTGAAAATTTTTATTCTAGTTCTGTGAAAAATGTCATTGGTAATTTGATAGGAATCAGTCTAAAGATCATTGAATCTGTAGATTACATTTGGTAGTATAGTCATTTTCACAATATTGATTCTTCCTACCCAGGAACATGGAATATCTCTCGATGTGTTTATGACATTTTGATTTCTTTCATCAGCATCTTATAATTTTCTGTATACAGTTCTTTTGTCTCCTTTGATAGGTTTATTCCTAGATATTTTATTCTTTTTTGTTACAATAGTGAATGGGATTGATTCCTTAATTTCCTTTTCTGATTTTTCATTGTTAGTATATAGAAATGCAAGTGATTTCTGTGTATTGATTTTGTGTCTGTGACTTTGCTAAATTCACTGATTAGCTCTAGTAATTTTCTAATAGTTTTTTTAGGGTTTTCTATGTATATATCATGTCATCTGCAAACAATGGAGAGCTTTACTTCTTTTCCAGTCTGGATTCCTTTTATTTCTTTTTCTTCTCTGATTGCTATAACTAGGACCTCCAAAACTGTGTTGAATAATAGTGGTGAGAGTGGACACCCTTGTCTTGTTCCTGAGAAACACAGTGAATAATTATTTGATGAATTATAGACATATTTGATGAATTTCATTGGGCATATCTCTATAAAAGCTTATTTGTTATTTACATAAAATTCAAATCATCTCAGTTTGAACTGTTTTATCTGATAATGCTAGCTTTAGGGCTATAAACATCGTGAGGCTCGGCCCTTTACTGATCCATGTCTGTCTCACACTTCACTCCCCAGAAAGGCTGAATTAAAATGATTACAGGGAGTGCAGAAAGATAAGAATAAATGGAGAAGATAAGCATGGGAAATTGAAATGAGTGTTATGTGTATCTCCATGGGTAACTCTGCTTGTTGCATGATGACAATTAGACAACAATAATACTAATCTGTTTTCTAATTATCTCTGGGCAGCTATAATCATTTCACATGACAAATGCAACCTGTAAACATGATGGGTCCTGCCATCAGAGCAGTATTTGAAGTATTTTAAAGCAAGGTTGTTACTGCAAGTGAAATAGCTTAACACTTCAAATATGGATGCTTGAGAAAACAAATGGTAACATGATAACTTAATCAACTTTTGAGAAAGAGAACAGCATTTAACTTACCGAAAGATGCCATTCAAGGCAGTATTAATGAAGTGATAATAGCTGCCTCTTTATCTGTTCACTGCCTATTCATTTCCCCATTGTATTCAGCCTGCTAACTTCTATCATAAACATGTTTGTATGAGAGTATGAAGCTTTTTGTTCCTACCAGAAGAAAAGTAGGTGTTTATTTTCTAGAGTTGTACTATGGAATTGAAGTGGTGATGAAGTGATTACTCTTTCCTATAGCTTTGAGAAAAAAAGATGTTATGGGATTCAAGCAGTATAATTGAAATATATATATATATATAAAATGAAGCCAGGCATATGTGCATCAAATCTTGACTTTATCTTATATATGCTATGGGATTGGACTATCTATCTTCCCATCCATCCATCCACCCACATGTATGTAGACTAATCTCCCTTGCGCTCTCTTTCTTGGTTCATTAATGTAAATATGGATGTTAGAACACACCACATGTGCATTTATTGACATGCATTAGATACTTTGATTATGTCCTCCCTTTCTGCATTGCCTAATGGACTGTACTGTGAGTGCCCTGTTTGTTTACTGATCTGCGAGTCTGTGTGAATGTGTGTTCATAAACCCTCAAAATTAAAGGGTATTCTAGCTGTGTCCTTTGGCAGTCCTCCCCAGCCCCTTCCCAATGCCTGCCCTTTCCTGGGTCCTTGGTTGCCTTCTGAGGGCATTGCTGAGGAGATACAGCTGATGGGGAGCGGCTGCTCCAGAAGTGGACTCTGTCCCTCCTAGACCCCACATGGAATCAAACCTTCTGCCTAGCATATCCCAGGAAAATGACTAATGCTCTTCATGGATAGAGTCGGTATTTATGATACTATTTCCAGGGTCATGGAAGCCCTGCTGTCTGAGGAAATCTTAACTTTTCCCTAATCATTTTGTCTAATTCCACCATGGCAGCTTTTGACGCATGGGATACCATAGCAAACCAAGTACCAGTGGATTTTAGGCCCATCTTGTCTCACTTCTCTAACTTCGTCTCGTTTACCCATGCCAGTCTCAGCCATTCAAGCCACACTTGCTTCCTTGAGCACGGCATCGTCTTTCTGGCTGAATCTGTCCCTTTTAACTGATCAGTTCTTTATATTGAAAGGAAATCTGGCTCTTTGTACCAGTACCATTATGTCATAGATTTCTGGGACTTAATCTTCATTCTTTTAATTATTAGTGTTGTGACTTTGGGTTCATTAACAGGCTCCATCTTGTTTTCTTGTAAAGAAACAGGGACAAACAGGACACATTCAACAACTGTTGGAATGGATGAAAATAGTTTCTTTAGTCAACCTATATCTGTCCTCTAAACTGTTCCTTCACCTAATATTCTATTTAATACTTCAAGACTGTTATCTTGGCCTATCTCTAAGTCTTATCTCCTGAATGATACAGTCAACCTTGAACAACAGTTTTGAACTGCAAAGGTTATACTCAAATTTTTTTCAATAGTAGATATTACAGTACTACATGTTCCTCATTGTTGAATCTTTAGATACAGAGTCGTGTATATGGAAAGCTAATTATCAGCCCTGGTAGCTCAGCTGGTGAGAATCCACCTGCAATGCAGCAGACCCTGGTTCGATTCCCGGGTCAGGAAGATCCCTTGGAGAAGGGAAAGGCTACCCACTCCAGTATTCTTGGACTTCCTTGGTGGCTCAGACAGTAAAAGATCCACCTGCAATGCAGAAGACCTGGGTTCAATCCCTGGGTTGGGAATATCCCCTGGAGGAGGGCATGACAACCCATTTCAGTATTCTTGGCTGGAGGATCTCCATGGATAGAGGAACCTGGCAGGCTATGGTTTGTGGGGTCCCAAAGAGTTGGACATGACTGAGTGACTAAGTACAGCACAATTGTCAGTTACATACAGATTTTCTCTTGTGTGATAGGTCAGCATCCCTAACTCTCATATTGTTCAAGGGTCAAAAGTACTTACTTTGATATTATTTTCAACTCTTTTTTTCCTGCACATTTTTCTGGAAGAACGGTGGCTTGTCAGAATCTCTTCAGAAATATAAATCTATTTCCCAAGGGGGTATTCTGAAATTTGTGTAAGATAATGTTTATCATCAACGTAGAGTAGCCCATGTATAGTAAATGCTTCACAATATCTTAATTTATCTTCTCTTTCTTTCTTGGTATGCTGCAACTTTACTCATTCAATTTATAATATCATTTGCTTATTTTATGTCATTCAGAGGGCATTTTCTAAGCAGTTTCCTATAGTTTGTTTTTTTCCCTCTCCAGACACTTCCCCAAATATATGTGCACATTTTACATGGAAGAGAGTATAGTGTGCAATATTTTTCCTAGTATTGTTGAGTTTTATTGATATTGTAATTTTATTGAGATTTATTTTGTAATTTATTTTGACTTTATATTTGTGTAAGAGATATAAATATAATGGGTTTATGCCTAGTTTTAAATTGTCTACCACTAAAAATTTCCATTAAAAATTTACTGAAATTAAAAAAGCACTGGTATCATAAAGCTATAGTTGTCTAATGTAGTTTTTAGTCTGTAAAAATATCTCTGGGTCATTTTTAGGGAATTACTCTAGGGCTGCCTTTTACCAGACTCTATTTATAGGATACTTTACTCTCCACATGTAAGACTTTGCATTTACTTTTATCATTTGTCATGTCTGCTTTAGCCCATTTTTCTGTCCACCAGGTATAAAACACACAGTTTTTTTTTTTAATGTATTGATTGTATCTTATAATAACTTGCACTCATTCAGTCATTCTGATTTTTAAATACACATGCTGACAAGTAAGGACAGAATGAGACAGATATGGATGTTTTCTAATGTGTATGGTCAGTTGTAAAAATGAGATTGTAATATCATAACTACAGCTGCAAATTTCAAAATCTTTCTTTGGCTTAGTGCTATGATAGAAAAATGTCTTAGATTTGGAAAGTCAATCTTCTATCCAGGAAAAATAATCTCTTAATTATAACTTTTTAATAATTGTTTTTGCCCCCCTGTGTGACCATTTGTATATTTTACTACTGAGAAATTATTGAGTTTTCCAACAGAATTATGACATAGGTTGCTAGTAGCTAAACCATGCTGCTGCTGCTAAGTCACTTCAGTCGTGTCTGACTCTGTGCAACCCCATAGATGGCAGCCCACCGGGCTCCCCTGTCTCTGGGATTCTCCAGGCAAGAACACTGGAGTGGGTTGCCATTTTCTTCTCCAATGCATGAAAGTGAAAAGTGAAAGTGAAGTAGCTGAACCATGAGTGTTAAAGAATTCATCCTTGGAAAAGCTAAACTTTTCTCTCAAGACTACAAGTGCAAGGGAACATTGCGTTATTATACTCAATATCCTAGGAGGCAAGTTACAATTATTGAAAGAACAGGATATGAAAACTATTATTCATTAAATATATTATGAACACAATACTATTTCTGCTAGTTTATAGTTACTTCAGTTTGTAGGACTGCCATTTATGTAAAAGTGAGACTAAATGATTAACACTAAATATGAACTATAATTTGTCAATACTGAACTTCAGAAATATTAATACACAGACCTATACACATATATATAGGAATCCAATTGCAATATGATCACTATAAAATCTTGATTTTGACAAAATCAAGAATTATAAAGCTCCTTATGGGGAATTTTTCCTGGATGTCACTTGGAAATAAATCCCCCTTTTATAATTTGAAAGTGGTTAAGATCTGGTCAGTTTGAGATTTTGTCACACACAGATGCTAACTCATATGTATGGACATCTTTTATTAAAAATGCCATAAGAGCTTTTTTTATCCTTCTTCATTTTTCTGTCAAAGATTTTTTTTTCTTGAAATAAAGATGATTTCATTTCCCTGTTTTCAACATTGTTTCATAGAAGAATGAATTATTTTTTTCCTCTTACCATCTGTTTTCTTTTCATATGCCCTCAATTTCCCTTACTCATTTATCTTATTTTTTTAAAGGCTTTAAAAAAAGATGTGAAGCTCAACTCTTACCAGTAATACTTCATATATATGAGTTTGAAAGTCCTTTGTTGGAAGGGGGATACGTGTGTACGTGCTTAGTAACTCAGAAGGGGGATATACTTTTAAAAATTCTGAACTCTTTTTAAAGTTCAAATCGGATCAATATCTTCCAAAGATTTTTCAGTGAAATGAAAACCATTTTAAATGTGTCATGCTATATTTTCCAACTGACTTACTGAACTGAAGTAACAATGGAGTTTGAGATTTAGTCTTGTCAGTGCCACATCAATTTATTTTGAATATTTCTATGACTAGTTATAATAACTTGGGTCAAAGCAATCTTTGAGACATTTGAGTCTAGACTCCAAACTCAAATAATTTTATTATGATGTGACACCCATCAGTGTTAAAGACTTGCTTGTACTCAGGTACCTAGAGACAAAGATGAGAATCAACAGCAAGCATTTATTGACTACCTGCTGCTAGAAACAGTCTTATTATTCCATCCTTAGTGCTATTATCTTTCCATTGCAGCCTATTTAAATTCCCCATCCTTTTAATTTTGCTATTTACATCGAGATGGCTAGTTGTAATCTTTCTTCAATGAGGATTTTGTAAGATCCCATTGAGGTTTGATGACACCTCTGTAAAACCATTTTAATTAACAAAAATACTTTTAATACAGATGTAGTTCCTATCCTTTGGAAATTTCTTGGAAATTCAATTTCCTGAAAAATGTCTTTTCATCCATTGTTTTGATCTGGCTGAAGATAATGGTGTAGCAGAGAGTCAGTTCTTCCTATTATTAGATCCTGATATTTCATTGCTATTTTCATGGAGAGTCTGTGCTACATTTATCTGTGGGTCCCCTGTGCCCAGCTCAGAGATGAAGATATAACAGGTCCTTATTAAATGTTATTGGAAGATTAGATTTCCATTAAGTAGCTTATAATGTCTTTACATACCCTAGGATCACCTTCTGTTCCACTGGAAGTTTTATTCTATTCTTACTTAGATGATGTTTAAAATTCTTTCATATTGAAAAACAAAACTGAAACCTAAGCTAAACAAAAAGTATGGTTGAAAGAGTTTACTGCAAATTAGAGAGAACTTGGCTCTGAATTAAGTTTTCCAACTCTTGCTGTATAGAGCAAATTGTTAGAATCCACATACATAATTGAGCTTCAACCGAAGTCTTTGTTCTATAACTTGCTCTAAGGTAATTAGAAAAATGTGCATGAAAGCATGACACGTACAAATCACAGGTACATTCATCAGAATGTATTTTGTGTACTTTATATTTATAGCTCACTTTGTGAAGCTAAATTTACTGTATTGAAACAGACAATTAAGGGAAGGTAGAGGGACCAGTATTTTCCCAGCAACTGCAGGAGCAAGGCACTCTGCCAGGCTGCACAAACTTCCCCAGCTAATCTCCCCTGATGCGAGTATTACCACCACTTCACAAACAAGGAAACTGGACTATGCGAAAACCTGAGCACGTGGGTAACCGGCGAACATACTCTTCTTTGCTGAACACAGGCAAAGACTAACCAAAATAATTAGAACTTATATCAAACTAATTTGTGTTAGAAACAGAAGTCAAAAAGCCCAGTTTACCTGGTGGGCACTTCAGTTATTTTTACAAGAGCAGTTTATATTATTGAGGTATTTTGAATAAGCTGCATTTATTTAAAGTTACAATTTAACTTGCAGTGATAAATCTACAGATTGTTTTTTAAAGAAATACTAACACATTGTGGTACTATTGTACTGTGAATGAAGACTATTTTTAAGACCTTTTTTTTAATTGCTGTTTTCCTTGGCTAAATGGAGCCAGATGATTAGATATTATGAAGAACATAAACTGGTTCAATAAAATTGAACTTGGAGACAAATCCAAGTCTATATTCTAACATAGAGTTTCTTAAGATGTGTTCTCTAGTGATATTAAGTAGTGTTACACACACACACACACACACAGAGGCATACACTTAAATGATAGAAAATTCAAAAATAAATAAGTGGTTCTATATAAAAGAATTCCATGGTCAACCATGTTGAAGAACTGCTATGTTAAAGAAAATTAAACACATGCTTTTAAATTATATACATTCTTATATCCATCAGTACAAAAATGTTCTTTCAAAACTCCAAGGGCAAAATAGAATTTGCCAAGTCCCCAAACCATTTTGATCACAAAAAATCCTTTTTACAAAGAACAGTTGTTAACTCTTAAATAATAAATGATCATCATGATGCATTTTGGGAACTAGTCATCTATTTAACAAATATTTATTTATTTATATTTGTATAATATTAACATTATATTAATATTATATTATTTAACCAAAGTGAACTAGCACTAAGTTCCAATCACTGAATAGGGATTGGGAATGCAGAATGATTAAAATAGAAAAAAGATCCCTGCCTCTTTGGAGCTAATATTCTAGTAATGGAAATAACATATATAAGACAAAAGAGCACACGGGACTCTAATGAGTCTGAAGGAGTGAAAAATGTAGAAGAGGGCAGGAAATGTCAGTATAAGGAGCTGACTTTCTAAATAGAATACCAGGGAAAGACTCACTGAGAAATTAACACAAAAGACTGAAGTGAAGGAGCAGACTATGTGGATTTCTGAAAAGTTTTCCAAGCAGAGGAGAGCCCGAATTCAAGAAGTAAGATCTGTGTGTCTGCAGCAGAGTGGGCAAGGAGATCTATCATAGGATATGAAATCAGAGAAGTTATAGGGACCCAGATCAGCTATGTCCTTATGGGTGATAGTGAGGAATTTGGCTATGAATGACATGGAAAACTCTTAGAGTTTTGAGCACCAGAATGACTAAATCTGTATTATGTTTTTTTGTTGTTGTTATTTTGTTTTGTTTGAGAAAAGGCAGGAATTATCAAGTAGGAAAGCAGACAGATCAGGTATGGGGTTGTTTCAAGGGTCCAGAGGTCATAAGATGTGACCTGCACAAAGCTTTCAGCAGTAGGGTAGATGAAATAAAGTCTGGATCTGTACTGAAGGGAGAGATATACTGGATTTGTTGATAAATCAGATAATGGGTATGGCAGAGAGAGAGCAGTCAAGGATGATTTTGGCATTTAGACTCAGTAAATGGAAAGATGGTTGCCATTTATCAGAATGGACAAGTCCATGAGAAGAGGAAGTTTGAGGAGGGAAGGTTAAGTACTGGGTTAATTTTTAGATGTAGTAAATTTTTTTAATGTTATGTTTTTACTTTACAATACTGTATTGGTTTTGCCACACATTGACATGTATCCACCACAGGTATACATGAGTTCCCAACCCTGAACTCCCTCCCAGAATTACTAGATGTAGTAGTAGTAATCCTGAGGGGGTAGTAATTCTGTGATACCTTCTAGGTGTGCACGTGCAGAGGTTGGTTTAGTAGTTTAGGTGACTACTAAAGTAGGTAGTCAGTGTCACCCAGTGGCAAATTGTTTGTATAGAGCACATGGAAACCCCAAAATAAAAATGGGTTAGATTTAAGGGGCCAATTTAATTTATAAAATCCTCAACATTAACTAAAATTCTATAAGATTCTGTAGTGTAGACATGCTTCTGGTAGAAACAAACAAATAGAAAAATACCAACTCTAAAGCAGATCTCATTCATTGTGTTTTGGAGACCAAGCATTGGCGTTAACCATAGAATCACAGAGGTGGTTACTGGGTGCTTTGAGATGGCTCAACTCTTCCTCTGAAGGAATCTCTGTAGGAGGTTTTCTCAAGAGTACTGCTGATGAGAAGCACTCTGCTCTCAGTATCTTCAGTTAATTCAGTCTTAGAGGAGTTGTTGCTGGTCTATAGATCTTCTGTTTTGACAAAGATAGCTTGTGACATCACTGTCAGTCTGAACGACTTCTATTTTGAGACTAATGACAGCTAGCCAGAAAAGCCAATACTCTAAGTGAATTTAATAGACTCTATTCAACTACTTGAGTTGCTATGGAAACCTTATTAGAAAATATTGGGAATATACATGATGTTCTTTCTAGGCAATATTTTTTTCTAAACAACTTGAGTGCCTTTATGTGTAGAAAAAGTGGTTTTTTTAAAAAATGTGAATATATAAAATGTATAAAGCATTAAGGGTAAAGTTTAAACATTTAATATAAAGCATAGACCCAAGTAACCATGCATTTCAAGGAAAAAAATACTGCTGGCTATTGAGAAGCCAATCACTTACCCTTTCCAAATCATAACATTCTCTCAGAAAGAAAAATAAAAATCAATATTCTAAGATGGTGTTCATTTTCTTGCTTGTGTTTACCATTTTACTACCTAAATACAATAGTTTAATTTAGCCTGATTAGTTGTATATTAATAACATATTTGAACATATATTCATTATGTGAATATATAATAATTGACTTACCCATTTCCAAAATCAGTGCAGGTGGTGACTGCAGCCATGAAATTATCA
>SJYC01145176.1:0-11625 GCA_006408675.1 Madoqua kirkii | reverse complement strand
AAAATTAGAAAAACATGAACCATGATGGAAAAATTTGAAAGAAAAAGAGTATTAAATGAAACAAGTAAATCACTGAGAAATCTAAATACTAATATTCCATTTATTTATTTATGAATGTGTATATATAATGTATACACTTGTGTGTAGTTAACAAATGGAAAAATGAACAATATCGTGGCTAGGTGTAATTATCTGGGGCCATTTACATCAATGTTGAACTCTTATCGATCATTATCTGATGAAATATACATAGCTATGATTTACACATTTTAGGCAATTGATCATTTCTGTGGGGGAAGTAAGAATGTGTGATCAGGGAAGAGCTGACAGTATCCTGTAAGAAACTAGTGATGTTAAATTTCTTAAACTGGACACATGTAGTTGTTACTTTTACATAGTAACTGTATGCTGTTCTTTTATGCATCTTCACATGTGTAACACATTTTACAATAAAGTTTGGAAAAACTTGAAAAAAGAAAAATGTATTAAAACGAGGAAATGTTGTTGTACAAAATATTACAGAATTCCTTTTAAATGATTGAGGAGGAAATGTCCTATGAGGATAAAATCCAAGCTGTCACATATACATACCTGTCTGTGTCAACATCTCCAATTATCTCTGGGTTTAGCAACAGTTGATTTTGGCTCTTAGATCAGTATGTCATTATTCCCCTTTGGAATCTTTTTGTTTATGTTCTGCTCAGAATCCTTTACTT
The DNA here is from genome assembly GCA_006408675.1 of Madoqua kirkii. Taxonomy (NCBI): domain Eukaryota; kingdom Metazoa; phylum Chordata; class Mammalia; order Artiodactyla; family Bovidae; genus Madoqua; species Madoqua kirkii. Next base: position 10,909 of record SJYC01145176.1, on the reverse strand, counting down.
CTGCCATTCTCACCTCTTTTCCCGTACATTTGTATTTTCCTTTAAGATTCAGTCCATCCACTGCCTTCTCAAAGAAAGATTGCTGAGAATCCCTTCTCCTGGACTGGTCCAACCTCCTGTTTGGCCCTACTAGTATCCTGATTTATTTCTTTCATTGTATTTTCTGTCTTGTTATTAGTTGGAGGAGGAAATGGAACCCCACTCCAGTACTCTTGCCTGGAAAATCCCATGGATGGAAGAGCCTGCTAGGCTACAGTCCATGAGGTCACAAAGAGTCAGACATGATTGAGCGACTTCACTGCTACTACTACTTGGTACTAATGTGTGGATATTCTTCCCATCTGACCATGAACTATTTAAGGGCAGGGAGCTGCATCATTGTTTCGTGTATTCCCAGCTCTTAGCTCTGTTTCCTCACGTCCTGCAGGCATCGAATATGCCCTTGTCAAATGAGGGAAGGAGGGCAGGCAGATAGTGACTTTATGCCAGAGAAGCTTAACGGTAAGATGCATAAACATGAAAAATTAAATGAGATTTTAATAATAGTTTAAGACAATTTGAGTTAAAAATATGAAAGATAGTCCAGTGCTATAAAATTTTGTTTCTCAAATGAATGCCATAAAATGAAAATTTTATAAAGGTTTAAAGAAGTTAAGTGACTGCCAAGATCTGAACCTCAGCTGGGTTATTTGGTTGCTGGATGAATTCCATTTCCTTATTTATCTGTAAATACAGATCACTATTTTACTGTGACATAGAGTTGTTGGCAGGATTAAATATGATAATGTTATTTAAGTTCTCAGCACAGGGCCTGACTCATGGAAGGGCTCCCATGTCCCATGGATATTGTTTTCCAAGCGTGAGTGTTAGTGGACAACTATAAAGAGCTGGAGTTTAAACAGACTAACAGACATAGAGGTCAGGCTTGTGGTTGCCAAGGGAAAGGATGGAAGGTGAGGGATAGACTGGGAATTTGAGGTTGGTAGGGTCAAAGTATTACATTTTGAATGGATAAACAGTAGAGTCCTACTGGTTAGCACAGGGAACTTTATCCAATCTCCTGTGATAAACCATAATAGAAATGGATATTAAAAAAAGAATGTATATATGTATAAAACTGAGTTACTTTGCTATACAGCAGAGATTGACAACACTGTAAATCAAGTGTACTGCAATAAAAAAAATTAAAATTTAAAGAAAAATGAATGGAGACTATTTGAATAGGAAGCCATCTGGGAGTTTGCTGGTATAGTTTTTGAGAGAAGGTGAGAAAGGAATGAAGAAGCTGGCATTTATGGAACTTCTTCAACACATCGGTCTGTTGACCAGGCAGCTTGGTGGCATTCTATCAATAAATATTCACAACCAGCCCCCAGGGAAATTCTACCAACCCCATTTTTCAGATGAGAAAACTGAGCCTTAGAAAATGGGAAGCTCATGTTTGGCTGAACCAAGGCCAAAGAAGGAGTCAGGAATTTGTAGAAACTTTCCTGTGTCTGGCAAAGAAGGATGAAGCCGTGTTGTCAATGGATTTGTGAATGGGCGTCATGTTCTCCATGAAATGCCTGTTTACAGTTGTAGTATATCTAAGAGTAGATTTTAATGAGAGGAATGATGTTTTGATTTCCTACATAGAGATGCATGTGAACTTTGCTGTATTTAAAATATGTAACTGAAAACAGCTGCTTATCAAAAAATCGAAGTGACTACCTCTGAATGTGGTTTGTAAGTCTGCTAACAACCTTAAACTAGATTTAATGTCATGTTTTTACAACATACTGCATGGAGAGTAATCAGTATGGAAGGTTGTCTCTTTCTTCCCAAAGGATTGTAGCAGGAATGAAATTCATTAAGTCTGAGAAACCTTTCCTGCTGGGAGCTACATTGGACTCCCTGCCTCAGAGTAACAAATCAAGTTGCATTTTAAAGAAACCTGGAGTCTTTATTCTTCTTGGCATCAAGTCCCACACTCATGATTAGCAGGGCTCAGTCATCAGCTGAAGTCACCTGGTCTTCACTGACTAGTTTGGTCTGTTTCCATCCATCTGCTTATGTGAGATGAAATTTGCTCTGGAGAAGGGCAAATGCAAAGATCACCAGCTTGGGCTGCTTTTACCATCACAATGTGCTGTTTACATTTCTGGAAAAGGACTTGATTAAGATGTAGCAAAATGGAGTCTTTAAAATGTGAGTAAATGTATACTTGTATGAATGTGTTAAGTGCTTATGGAAGAGAAAGCATTTGAAGGTCTGAATGTTTGAGTTAGAATTTTAAATTAGACTAGAGTTAAATAGCTTTTGAGAAACACATAGAGGCTCTTAAACCATATCTAATGCTTGAGAGAACTGAATAACTTTTGATACAAGTAAATGTAAATGCTAAATGGTGTAAGATGGTTAACTGTCCAGATAAAAGGTAAAATGTATTGCTCCATGACTGAATTCACAGCAGAACACAAAAGATCCATCTGGAACTTAACAAGACCAGAAAACAAACAGATCTTGTTTCTGATGTCTGCATTTTTTGAATAGCTGGTGCTTTTAAGTAACTTTTTGTTCAGTCACTAAGTGTCCAACTCTTTGCAAAACCATGGACTTCAGCACCCCCTGTCTTAATGTATAAGAGAACAATGGAAATGTTTCATGCTCGCTAATATTGTAATGATGCATTGTGGAGTATGGTCACTTAGCGCTTTCCATATTGAGAAGGATCCCTCTAGGCCTTCCAGTCCAGCAACCAGAGCCCCCCTTTTTTTTGGTACCACATACAGCTTCTTATTTTGTTTAGCAAATTTGCTTCGCCTTTTGGGGGAGACCAAGAAGTAGCAGAGAGTCAAAATCCCAAGAGCAACTCTGAACCAATGAGAGAAGACAATCGTGGTGTAAGGACCCCAGCTTCTTGTGTCACAGGGACACTGTTCTGAGAAGCTTTCTGCATAGCCTCTCAGAGAGTTCGCACTGGGGCTGAGCTGGGGCATCCACAGCAGTAAAATGCTCATTATCCCGCCCTCTATTGATTTCTTTTTTTCCACTCTTATTTCTGTAACCCCTCACAGTGATTCTGGGATCAATTCTCAACTGGTACTCTTAGATGACCATTTAAAACATGGCTACAGGGATAGCAGAGCTCAGGCCTCTCTTTCAAGACCACCCTGCAGGAGCCAGGGATCCAGAGTTCCCTGTTCTGATGCTCCAAGGGCTGGTGTGGGTCCTTCTCTCCATCAACTCTGGCATCTTGGAGCAGACTGTGCACTTTCATACACACTTCTAGCCCCTGAATTTGAAATGAGCTTGGACATGCAGACTGCTTATCCATCCCCGTATACACGTACTCTTGTCCAGAAGGAACAGGGTGAGAAGAGAAAAGGGGGCGGGCTCTTTAGGCCTCCAGTTGGCTTGACTTCTTAAACCCTAGGCATGGGAGCAATAGAAGGAGCACCAACTGAGAGTCACAGGCTGTGAGTTTTACGCTAGATGTCACAAGTTAGATGCTGTGAATTATTGGCAGGTGATCTAACTCCTGGTTTTTAACTACTTCACGGATGCAATGAGAGAGGTATATAAATTAATGTATAAGATCCCTTCAAGATCATAGATTCCTACAGTCAAAGTCATCAAGAGCAATTCTCTCATATATAAGGAACACTTAAAACGTCCTCCTCTAATTTCTGCCTAGAAACTCTGATTGTTTGCCCACCCTAGATGAGTTATTGTCCTCATGACACCTGCTCTAGGCCTCCTCCTGCTCTGGAACACAGCGTCCAAAGCACTGTGGATAATGGTTCTTATAACGTAGGTAAAATATGGAGAGAAAAGCTGTGTTTGCAATATGAACGCAACCATGAATTAAATGCATATAAACTTTAGAGTGGATCCTTTTTTCTCAAATGTTATCCTATGTAACATACTATTAGTATAAGTTAGGTCTTAAAAATATTAATTTTAAATGCATGCTGTAATCTTTTTTAAAATAACCATGAACTTTCTTTAACTGATATGTAGGTATGGGGAGAAATAAAATCTAATTCCTAGCCAAATATTAATAACTATTTTGAGAATGTAATAAATAGTATGTATGCTGCATCAGATACTCTTAAACATTTTCTACATATATTACCTTATTTTTTAATCACAGTGACCTATAGGGTTTGTGTAATTATCTTCTGTGTTATAAATAAAGAAAATGAGACCCACAGGCATTATATGATTTGATAAAACCCCTCAGATAATAAGCAGTAGAGCTGAAAATATATAGTCATATCCTAAAGGCTAATGCCATCCTAATGGTAAAACTGTGAGAACATTCTGATGACTGGATAAGTTTAAAAGAGGTTTGTGTTGTTTTGTTTTCCCGTGGATTTTGTCTTTGCTTTGTTTTCTATTACTAGTGAATTGGTATTACTGACCAGGATAACAAAAAATTAGACCTTAGGTCTGAAACTATGAAAGTTCTATAATCACTGAATCAATTAAGGAAATACAGATCTTTCCAAAGTATCATGGGAGTTAATATAAGTATTTAAAATATTAATTATTAATACTACCAGAACTATCCATTAACATGCATTATAAAGTCTGTTTCTTCAACTTAATTTTATTTTATATTAGAGTATAGTTGATTTACAGTGCTGTGTTTGTTTCAGGTATTCAGCAAGATGATCCATTATACATATGTATATATCCATTATTTTTCCGATTCTTTCCCTATATAGGCTATTACAGAGTATTGAATAGACTTCTCTTCCTATGTTTAATGTTAGTCGCTCGATTGTATCCAGCTCTTTGTGACCCCATGGAACATAGCCTACCAGGCTCCTCTGTCCATGAGATTCTCAGGGATCTTCCTGACCCAGGAATTGAACCGGGGTCTCCTGCATTGCAGGCAGATTCTTTACAGTTTGAGCCACCAGGGAAGCCCCCCTTGCTATTTAGTGGGTCCTTATTATATATTTTATATATAGTAGTGTGTATACGTCAATCACAAATTTCCAATTTATCCCTCCCCCTCTTCCCTCCTAGTAACTGTTTTTTACACCTATAAGTCTATTCCTGTTTTTTAAATAATTTCATGTGTATTATTTTTTAGATAACACAGATTCGTGATATCCTATTATATGTCTTTGTCTGACTTACTTCATTTAGTATGTTAATCTCTAATTCCATCCTTGTTGCTGCAAATAGCATTATTTCTTACTTTTTATGGTTGAGTAGTATTCCATTGTATATATGACCACATCTTCTTAACCATTTATCTCTCATAGACATTTAGCTTGCTCCAATGTCTTGACTACTGCAAACAGTATTTCAGTAAACACTGGGTGCATGTGTTTTTGAATTGTGGTTTTCTCTGGCTGTATGCCCAGGAGTGGGATTTTTGGATCATATGGTAGTTCTATTTAAAGTTTTTTAAGGAAACTCCATACTGTTCTCCATAATGGTTGTACCAATTTGCATTCTCAGCAACAGTGTAGGAAGATTTCCTTTTCTGCACTCCTGCTCCAATAAATATTGTTTGTAGACTTTTTTGATGATGGGCATTCTGACTGGAGTGAGGAGATATCTTATTGTAGTTTTGGGTTACATTCATCTAATACTTAGTTATGTTGAACTTCTTTACGTGTGCCTATTGGCCATCCATATGTCTTCCTTGGAGAAATGTCTATAAAGATCTTCTGCCAGTTTTTCAGTGGGGTCATTGTTGTTGAGTTGTATCAGCTGCTTGTACATTTTGGAGATGAAGCCCTTGTCAATCACATCATTTGTAAGTATTTTCTCCTATTCCATAGGTTGTCTTTTCATTTTGTCTGTGGTTTCTTTTGCTCTGCAAAAGCTTTGAAGTTTAATTCAATCTCACTTTTTTAAAATTTTCATTACACTAGGAGATGGATCCACAAAAATAATACTGTGATTTATGTCAGGACGTGTTCTGCCTATGTTTTCCTCTAAGAGTTTTATCGTGTTCAGCCTTACATTTAATTATATAATCCATTTTGAGTTCATTTCTGTGCATAGTGTTTGAGAATGGTCTAGTTTTATTCTTTTGCATGTAGTTGTTCAGTTTTCCCAGCACCACTTATTGAAGAGACTGGCTTTTCTCCACTGTATATGTTTGTCTCCTTTATTGTAGATACATTGACCATAGGAGCGTGGGTTTATCTCTGGGCCTTCTATCCTGTTCCACTGATCTGTATTTCAGTTTTTGTGTCAGTATCATATTGTTTTAATTCCTGTAGCATTGTAGTACAGTGTGAAGTTAGGGAACCCGCTTCCTCCAGGTCTGAATTTCTTTCTCGGGATTGCTTTGACTGTTCAGAGTCTTCTGTGTTTCCATACAAATTAAAAAAAAAAATGTTCTAGTTCTATGAAAAGTGCTATTGATAATATAATACAGATTGTATTGAATTTGTAGATTACTTTGTATTTGAATTTATTTAAAATGAACATTGATTTCTTTTATTATGTCTTACATAGAGAGGACATATGTTGGATCATTTTGATATGTCAACATTAATTTTTAATCTCAACAAAATATACTATATTTATTGAGTTTTATTCTTTATCTTTCAAATGCATCTTAAATATGTATAATTACAGGAAACTTCCATTCTTTCAGTTGAATTCCATCTCTCAGATATGTGACCTCATGGACTACAGCACACCAGGCTTCCCTGTCCATCACCAACTCCTGAAACTTATACAAATTCATGTCCATTGAATCAGAGATGCCATCCAACCATCTTATCCTCTGTCATCCCCTTTTCCTCCTGCCTTCAATCTTCCCCAGCATCAGGGTCTTTTCCAGTGAGTCATTTCTTCACATCAGATGGCCAAAGTATTGGAGTTTCAGCTTGAATACCAGTCCTTCCAAGGAATATTTGGACTGATTTTTTTTTTGAATTTTACTTTATTTTACTTTACAATAATGTATTGGTTTTGCCATACATCAACATGAATCCGCCATGAGTGTACATGAGTTCCCAATCCAGGATAACCCTCCCACCTCCCTTCTCATACCTTCTCTCTGGGTCATCCCAGTGCACCAACCCCAAGCATCCTGTATCCTGCATTGAACCTAGACTGGTGTTTCATTTCTTACGTGACAATATACATGCTTCAATGCCATTCTCCCAAATCATCCCACCCTCTCCCTCTCCCACAGAGTCCAAAAGTCTGTTCTATACATCTGTGTCTCTTTTGCTGTCTCACATACAGGGTTATCATTACCATCTTTCTAAATTCCATATATATGTGTTAGTATACTGTATTGGTGTTTTTCCTTCTGGCTTACTTCACTCTGTATAATCAGCTCCTTAAAAAACTGGAAATAGAACTGCCTTATGACCCAGCAATCCCACTGCTGGGCATACACACAGAGGAAACCAGAACTGAAAGAGACACGTGTACCTCAATGTTCCTCGCAGCACTGTTTATAAGGACTGATTTTCTTTAAGATTGACTGGTTGGATCTCCTTGCAGTCCAAGTCAAAAGTCTTCTCTATCACCACAGTTCAAAAGCATCAGTTCTTCAGCACTCAGCTTTCTTTATAGTCCAACTCTCATATCCATATATGATTACTGGAAAAACTGTAGCTTTGAGTAGACAGACTTTTGTTGGTTAAGTTACTCACATGCTGTGTTGTGTTGTGCTTAGTCGCTCAGTCATGTGTGACTCTTTGCAACCCCAATGGACTGTAGCCTGCCAGGCTCCTCTGTCCATGGAGATTTCTCCAGGCAAGAATACTGGAGTGGGTTGCCCTCTAAGTTACTCACATACTGACTGTCAGTCCTCCCACTTTGGAAGACTAATGGTTTCATAGTTTAGTAATCATTATGTTTATAAAATGATACTTGCTTTTATTTAAGATACTCTTGTAGAGAGTCGGCCACAACTGAGCAACTGAACTGAACTCTTGTAAAAATGACCCATGATTTGATTTAAAGTACCCCATTATTGGGGGTGGGTGTATCCATTATGGGTTTCCCTGGTAGTTCAGACAGTAAGAATGTACCTGCAATGCAGGATATGCAGATTTGATCGTTGGGTCAGGAAGATCCCCTGGAGAAGGGACTGACAACCCACTCCAGTATACTTGCCTGGAGAATTCCATGGACAGAGGAGCCTGGTGGGCTACAGTCCAAAGACTGCAAAGAATCGTATATGACTTAGTGACTGCCACATAGATACACACATATAATATTGTACATGGAATAATGTAGAATAAAATATAATTCATCTTTTTTAAACTGATAATATATATTATTATATGTGGACTTCCCTGGTCGCAGAGAGAGTAAAGAATCTGAAATGCAGGAAACCTAGGTTCGATACCTGGGTTGGGAAAATCCCCTGGAGAAGGGAACAGATACCCACTCCTGTATTCTTGCCTGGAGAATTCCATGGACAGGGGAACTAGGTGGGCTACAGTCCATGGGTCACAAAGTGTCAGACATCATCATATATATATATAATTTATCATACATATGCTAACAGAAAAATGTGTTACTATAAATGGTCTCATCTGTTTCCTTCAGTTGGTTCTGTCTATCTATATATTCACATATACTTCTATGCAATGAGCTATAGCAGCAAATACGACTCTTCCTATTGTGCTCAATTATGTCCAACTCTTTGCAACCCCATGGAATACAGCCTGCCAGGCTCCTCTGTTCGTAAAATCTTTCAGGCAATATGGTGTGGGTTGCCCTTGCCTTTTCCAGGTGATCTTCAAAACCCAGGGATCAAACCCATGTTGCCTGCATTGGCAGGCAAATTCTTTACCACTGAGCCACCTAGGAAGCCCGTAATGGGGTCTAAAGTGAAAATGAAAATTGCTCAATTGTCGTGACACTGGTCTTGTGTTATAAAGATAAGCAAGACTTCAGACAACAGGAGTGAAGTCTGCACTTTAATATTTGTTAGCTTTGATTTATGCACACATTTTGCATCTCTACCCCACTCAAGTTTGTCACTTTTTCATGGTCAGCTTGTGTCTTAACTACTTTCTTTTCCACATGCACAGTAGAATTTCTAGAACTCTAGATATTCCATAACAGATAGTGGCGTGGTATTCACACTCCTCTTTATTGGGTCAAAGATGTCCATTAATCATTTATAAGTAGCATTTAAACATGAAGAAAAGGGAGCAAAGTGGGGAAGATTTTTTCATGCAAAAAGCATCAAAGTGACAGCCTAAAAGGACAGGAGATTGAAACCGTGTTCCTCATTGTTTTTAATATCAGTGCAGAAGAAAATATTGGTAAGATGTTCAGGTATACCCTGGGGCTTCCTTGCTGGTTCAAATGGTAAAGAATATGCCTGTAATGCGGGAGTTGCAAGTTTGATCCTAGGGTCAAGAAGATCCCCTGGAGGAGGAAATGGCAATACAATCCAGTATTCGAGCATGGGAAATTCCATGAGCAGGAGTCTAGTGGACTACAGTCCATAGAGTTGCAAAGAGTCAGACACAGTTCAATTCAGTTCATTCAGTCGTGTCTGACTCCTTGAGACCCCATGGACTACAGCACGATGGGCCACGACGGGCCTTCCTTTCCGTCATCAGCACCTGGAGCCTACTGAAACCTATGTCCATCGAGTCGGTGATGCCATCCAACCATCTCATCTTCTATTCTCCCCTTCTCTTCCCACTATCAATTTTACCCAGCATCAGGGCCTTTTCCAATGAGTCAGTTCTTTGCCTCAGATTGCCAGACTATTGGAATTTCAGCTACGCATCAGTCCTTCCAATGAACACCCAGGGTAGATTTCCTTTAGGATAGACTGGTTGGATCTCCTTGGAGTCCAAGGGATTCTCAAGAGTCTTCTCCAACACCACAGTTCAAAAGTATAATTCTTCAATGCTCAGCTTTCTTTATAGTCCAACTCTCACATCCATACATGACTACTGGTAGCTCAGATGGTAAAGTGTCCGCCTGTAATGTGGGATACCCGGGTTCGATCCCTGGGTTGGGAAGATCCCCTGGAGAAGGAAATGACAACCCACTCCAGTATTCTTGACTGGAGAATTCCATGGACAAAGGACTCTGATAGGCTACAGTCCATGGAGTCGCAAAGAGTCAGGCATGACTGAGAGACTTCACTTTCACTTTTGCTTTCACTTTCACTGGAAAAATCATAGCTTTGACGAGACGGATCTTTATTGGCAAAGTAATGTCTCTGCTTTTTTTAATATGCTGTCCAGATTGGTCATAACTTTTCTTCCAAGGAGCAAGTGTCTTTTAATTTCATAGCTGTAATTACTATCTGCAGTGATTTTGGAGCCCCAAAATATCGTCTCTCACTGTTTCCACTGTTTCCCCATCTATTTCCCATGAAGTGATGGGACTAGAAGCCATGATCTTTGTTTTCTGAATGTTGAGTTTTAAACCAACTTTTTCATTCTCCTCTTTCACTTCCATCAAGAGGCTCTTTAATTCTTCACTTTCTTCCATAAGGGTAGTGTCATCTGCATATCTGAAGTGATTGATATTTCTCCTGGCAGTCTTGATTCCGGCTTGTATTTCATCCAGCCCAGCATTTAGCATGATGTACTCAGCATACAAGTTAAGTAAGCAGGGTGACAATATACAGCCTTGATGTATTCCTTTCCTGATTTGGAACCAGTGTGTTGTTCCATGTCCTCTTCTAACTGTTGCTTCTTCACCTGCATATAGATTTCTCAGGAGGCAGGTCAGGTGGTCTGGTATTCCCATCTCTTGAAGAATTTTTCACAGTTTTTGTGATCCACACAGTCAAAGGCTTTGCAATAGTCAATAAAGAAGAAGTAAATGTTTTTCTGGAACTCTCTTGCAGAGAGACACAAGTGAATCAGACATAAGTGAGCAACTCACACTTTCACTTTTCACTTTTTTTCCAGGGATACCCTGCAAGCTGTCTGAGGCATATGAATGG
>SJYC01145172.1:0-16649 GCA_006408675.1 Madoqua kirkii | reverse complement strand
CTAGAATTATGAGTACTATGTTAAATAAAAGTGGCAAGAGTAGACATCCTTGTTTTTTACACCAAGTTTATTTAAATTGGTTTTGGCATGGGTTATTTAACTCTGCTTCTCTACTTTTAAGCTATTTGTAGATGTATATTTTAAGTTGGTCTCTTATAGACAATGTATTGTTTCATCTTGATTTTTTAAAAATATAAATGTTCTTTTCCTTTTAATTTGTGTGGTTATCATTTTCATAAAGTGGTTTTTGTGTATTTGGGGTTAATATTTGCCATATTTGTAACTCTCTTCTGTTCATCAATCTTGTTGTTGTTCTTTTCTTTTTCCTTCCATTCTTCTTTGGTTCTAATTAAGTATTTTATGGTGACAGCATGTTATCCTTTCTCTCTTAGAGTATTGATTATACTTCCTTGTTAAATGTTGTTAGTGATTGCTCTAGAGTATGGTATACATTCACAATTAGGATAAGCCCACTCTCAATTGCAGTTTACCATTGAAAACGCAGATTTGAACTGCCTCAGTCCACTTATAAGAGGGTATTTTTCAATAATGAATACTACAGTACTACATGGTCCTTGGTTGGATGAATCCATGGATGCAGAGGAGCTGTGGACACAGAAAGTCAAGTATAAAACATACGTAGATTAACCTCATATTGTTTAGTGGTCAACTGTAACACTTTATCACTTCATGAATACTGTGGATAAAGTATTCTCAGTTACTTCTTCTAATCCTTTATAATATCCTTGTTATTCATTTTACTTATAATGAGCTATAATCACTTAATAAATTGTTGTTATTACTTTTTGGACAGTTACCCATTAGTTCAATTAAGAATACAAAAAAGTGTATATTTCACCTCATTTTATTCTTTCTTTAGAGATCTTCCTTTCCATGTCTTATGTTGATCCTTCTCCCTGGTTAACTTCCAACATTTTTTGCAAGGCTCTTCAACTAGCAACAAAACCCTTAATATTTGTTTGTCTGAAAAAGTATTTCTACTTCATTATGGAAAAAATAATTTCACTGGATAAAAAATTCTTGTTTCGTGGTCATTCTATTTTGTTTTGATTCAACATTTTAAACTACTTACTCCATTCTCCTCTTGCTTTCCTGATTTCTGAAAAGAAGAATATTATAATTCTTACCCTTATGCTTCTATTGATATAAGTAAAATGTTTCCCCTCCCTCCCTCAGGATTTTTTTCAAGACTTTGTCTTTGATGTGGGGTATACTGAATATTGGTCTTCCCTGGTGGCTCAGATGGTAAAGAATCTGACTGCAATGCATGAGATCCCTGGATCAGGAAGATCCCCTGGAAAAGGGACTGGCTACCCACTCCATTATTCTTGCCTGGGGAATGCTATGGATAGAGGAGCCTGGCAGCCTACAGTCCATGGGGTCTTGAAGAGTTGGACATTACTGAGTGACTAACACTTTCACTTTCACTTCACATACAAGTATATTATTATACAAATAATTGTATAACATTATATACATTAGGTAAAAATACAAATATTTGTATTTCTCTTGTATAATGTTCCCTGAAATTTCTGGATCTGTGCTTTTGTATCATTCATAAATTGTGGAAATTTTTCAGTCATATTACATCAAATATTTTGTGTACATTTCTTTATTTCTTATATTCACATTGCATACGTTATACCTTTTAAACTGTTCCTCAGTTCTATATTCTATTTTTTAAATTCTTTTTACATTTCAGTTTTAAAAGCTTCTATTGACAATTTCCAAGCTTATTGATTCTTTCCTTAAACATGTCAATTGTTAACTCTACCAGAGGCATTTTTTTAAAATTTTTATTTCAGTGGGTTTTTAAAAATATTTCCACTTTATTATTTCTTAGACTTTCCATTATCTTGCCTATATTCCCCATCTTTTTTTTTAATATTGTCTACTTTTTCATTAGATTCCCTTAGCATATCTGTCTGTCTGTGTTAGTCACTCAGACAAGTCCAACTCTTTGCAACCTCATGGACTGTAGCCCAACAGACTTCTCTAGAGGTCCATGGAATTCTCCAGGCAAGAATACTGGAGTGGGTTGCCATTTCCTTCTCCAAAGAATCTTCCCAACCCAGGAATCGAACCCAGGTCTCCTGGATAGCAGGCAGATTCTTTACCATCTGAGCCATGAGGGAAGTCCTTAGCATACTAATCACCTAATTTGAATTATTGATATGATAATTCAAAAATCTCTACCATAACTAAATCTACTTCTAAATCTGGTGAGACAGGAAGGCTAGAGGAGTCTATAATTTCCCCATGCCAAAGGCTAGGGGGGACTAGATTTGGTTATTTTTCATGTTGAATCCACTCTGTTACAATAGTTTTCTCTGAGGATTGTCCTTTTTTAAGGCTAATAGAACACTCTGGGAATATTTAAAATGGTAACTTGTCCTCTCCCTATCAGATACATAAGAGAGGGTTTTTTTCCTAATCTCCTCCATGAGATCCTGGAGCCTCTTTTGTAGCAAAATCTCACAAAATTATTGGGGTTCCCCTTAGGGCTGTGTCCCTGGAGGTTTTTCACTCTTAAGCGAGCCCATGTTCAGTCTCAGGCTATTAGTTAGCTACTAAGTGTTATTACCAGTTTCTACCTTCCCTTATGACGTCAACTCTATGATAGTTCTAAATAGTGTTGTTCGCTTTTATTTTGCCCAGCTTTTTCCTTGTTGGGAGGATAAGCGTAATGCCTTCCAAGTTCTGTACATAGCAGATAGGAAACTGGAAGGTCTATAGACATGCTTTTGACAACCAAATATGAATTGATAAAAATTAGGAATAATTTGTTTGGCAATAATTAAGTGAAATGCCATATACAAAATTTTAGATTTGAAATACAGATAATTAAAACTTTTGAAAATCAAACTTTATGTATTTTTAATAAATAATATTCTTAATGCACAGCAATGTTGCATTTACATATTTTCTTAAAATATATACAGTGTAATAAATTTTCTAGTCCCTGTAGTGATAATTCAATTGAGTGAATTTCTCTGTACTTCAAAGGAAAAAATTACATGCAAAGTTTCCCTGATGAAATTTTAGCTGGTCTGATAAACTTATTCTTAAATATGCCATATGAAAATCTGAATACTTTTAGGTAATTAATGCATAATATCAATTTTACTCTGGTTCTACACTTTAAATGATACTCATTGATCCTAAAATGGAAGGGGGATAATTTTATCATAAATATTGGGAAATATATAAATTTATTTATGCTTCCTTAGTGACTCAGTGGTAAAGAATCTACTCCCAGTGCAAGAGATCTGGGTTCAATCCCTGGGTCAGGAAGATCCCCTGGAGTAGGAAATGGCAACCCACTCCAGTATTCTTGCCTGGGGAATCCCATGGACAGAGGAGCCTGGCAGGCCACAGTCCATCAGGTGGCAAAAAACTCACGAGTTAGCGACTAAATAGCAACAGCAAAATAAATTATTTTCCAGTTTTTCTCGTGTTTTAAATTCTGTGATCTCCTTGTTCTGAAATGAAGGAATTTTGGTTTAAAAAAGTCATAAATTTTCAGTATTACAGATTCCCTGAATAAGGCTTTTTCTAATTTTAGATCTGGTGTCCACACAACCCTCTTCCCATTTTTAAAAGAAGCAAAAGTCTGTATAATCAGGCTTGGTTCCAATTTTATAAGACTTTAAAGTGGATAGAACAACATTCTTAATATTGAATAGTTCTGCTATAATTTACTGGTTTCATTCTGGTTAACGGGGCAAAAATTAAAGCTTCTGTGCAGCACTGTGACAATATTCCCATATCCTTTATCTCAAGTCAACTAAGTCTGTAAGCAGGGAAAAATTTCTTCCACTCAGATATATGTAAACACATGCTTACTAAACATAACTGAACAGTTTAAAAATCTTAGCAATGCCATCTTTTTAAATGACCATTAAACCATAAAAATTAACTGCACCACTGTAAATACTACACTTTGAATCACAGTTGGAATTTCTCCATTTCAAGGTTCCGTTCTGAGAAATCTCCATTTCTACAGAGCAATGATGCTTACATGTTCTTCAGGGGATATAATCATATTGGTGAATTAATTGTGATTTAAAGGACTTTGTCAGTAAGAAATGTGATAAGGTGGGAGAAAATTAAATGTGGGCCTAATGTTAGCCCACTGGAGAACTGAAATAATTACAGTGCAGTTCCTGATTCCGAAATAATGTACTATAGTGGCTGAACAAGCTCACAGAGCCACCATTTCCAAACTCAGGCTGAGATCTTAGTAACTCTGCTGTGAATATGACATATTGACCAAAACCGGTCCCTGTGGCTATGAAGAATGCTTCATAAGAAAGGCACAGAAATGAAACCGTAAGTGGCAGTCTAAGTGGAAAAGTTACACTGGCTAGGCTCCCACCAGGGAGAGTATTTTCCCACCCTATGCAGAGCCTGGTGTGAATCATGGATGGATGCTGACTCCCTATTTAATCTCCAGCAGGTGATACACCTGGATACCCGGTCCATGCAGCCACAGTCTTGCTGCCTTTCTGACACCTGTCCTCTTCCCTTACCTCCAATTCCTCTGACCATTTTGGAACTTTACTGTCTGTCTTGGTGCTTAGGGTCATGGTTGGGCCATATTTCTGGTGTGTTTCACAATGTCTTAGATATCCCAGATTAGCTTCCTAAATAACTCTGTTGCTGACATCTGCTGTGCCTATAAGTCTTGGAGTTGAACTCTAAGACTCTCTAAACAAAATTAAAAATTGGTGTGTCAGATTTAATTTAACAAAACACATCCCCTATCTGTGACTCTGATTAGACTGTAAGTGAACTCTAGTGACCTAGCCTTAACATGAGCTCAACTTATCATCTTTTTTTATTGGGTTGAAATTAAAATATATATAAAGAATTTTCCCTGAGTCTTTTTAAAGTCATATGACAAACTAAGGAACTGGAAGTTGACATTCCACCCTCCTCTCCAAAGTATACTCTAATCACCAGTGACAGATTTAAAAAATAAATGGCTGAGTTACTTAACTTAGCAAGATTACACACTCAAGAGCAGGTTTCATAAATATTTAACTTTGTATTTCCATATGTTTCGGGTAGCAAATGTTCATAGAAGCAGTGATGTGCATGTGGAAAGAGCAAAGGTTTTATATTTAAACAGCCCTGATTTTGAATCCCAGTTCAATGCCTCCCTTACCAGAAGATTATCAGCAAAGTTTCATCTTTCTGAGCCTTGTGTTCCTGTAAAGTATGCAACAAATCCCCAAAGCACAAGGTTATTTTGAAGGTTAAATAAAATATCAAATAAACACCATTTATGACAATGTCTGACACATGAGGATTGCTGAGGAAATAAGTTATTTCTCCTTTATGGATATTCCAGATACTCTGGAGAACTTCTGCATCCTGAATAGTGCTGAGATTCTAACACCTGATGATTGCTGGTATGACCTGGGGCCGTCAGGTCTCTGGGGCATCTTTTTTCTTTTCAAATGTCTTTATGGGACCCCGCTTCCCTGCCTTGGTGGCTTCTCGCCACAGTAGATTCTGTTTCTGTCCTTGCCTTGCTGTATCCCAGCTTTGATCTCTGTGTAAATGGTTTTGCAAGACTGAACTCTGGAAAGAAAGTGAACCAGAACACAGGGGGAAGAGTGTTGCAAATCCATGGGATTGCTGCGGAAATTAGCCAGCATTGTATCATTTAAGAATTTGGCACATGGTCAATTCTCAGTAAGAGGACCTTGATCTCCATGCCTCTAAAACAGCCGATTGTTGCTGCTGTTGTTCAGTCACCGGGTTGTATCTGACTCTTTGTAATTCCATGGACTGCAGCATATCAGGCTCCTTTGTCCTCCACTATCTCCCTAAAATCCATGCCCACTGAGTTTGTAATGCTGTTTAACCATTCCATCCTCTGCTGTTCCCTTTTCCTTTTGCTTCCTGTCTTTCCCAGCATCAGAGTCTTTTCTAATGAGTCAGCTGTTCGTATCAGGTGGCCAAAGTATTTGGAGCTTAAGCATCAGTCCTTCCAATGAATATTCAGGGCTTATTTCCTTTAAGATTGACTGGTTTGATCTCGTTGATGTCCAAAGGACTCTCAAGAGTCTTTGCCAGCACCTTTCAAAAGCATCAGTTCTTCAGTGCTCAGCCTTCTTTGTCCAGCTCTCATATCCATATATGACTAATGGAAAAACCATAGCTTTCAGACTTTTGTCAGCAAAGTGATATTTGTCTGTTTTAATACACTGTCTGGGTTTGTCATAGCTTTCCTTCCAAGAAGTAAGCGTCTTAATTTCATGACTGCAGTCACCATCTGCAGTAATTTTGGAGCCCAAGGAAATAAAATCTATCACTCTTTTCACTTTTTCCCTTACTATGAATATTTGTCATGAAGTGATGGGACTGGATGCCATGATCTTAGTTTTTTAAATGTTGAGTTTTGAGCAGTTTTGTCAGTCTCCTCTTTCACTTTCATCAAGAGGCTCTTTAGTTCCTTTTCACTCTCTGCCATTAGAGTGGTATCATCTACATATCTGAGGTTGCTATTTCTCCTGGCAATCTTGATTCCAGCTTGTGATTCAGTTAACCAATAGCAAAGTGAATGCATTCTGCCAGCTCATGTGGCAGGACACTGTGACCTGCTCTCAGAAGGGCTGGAAGCTTGGTTTCCATCGTGACGGAAGCCAATCCACTGCCTTTGTGGCCTTCAGAAAAATCCCTGTAATCCATCAGCCACGGTTTTCCAGCTCCTGAGAGTCCTTCCTCGTGGGGATTTTTGTTAACTTAGTCTCTCAAAATCCAAGAAAAGCTGAATTCTTAGAGAAGAAAACACTAGCATTTCAGGTGAAATTATTTTAAGAGAAAAGGAGGCAACTAGATTTTGCATATTATTACTAAAAATATTCAGTGTTTATTTGTAATTCAGATTTAAATGGACATCCTGTATTTTATCTAACAACCTTACCTGCCCTTGGTCTCTGAAGTCACAGCATTTGGGCAGGCACAAAGTCACTGAATCACTCACTGGGCCCCAGTAAGATTTTTCTCTGCTGGACAAGACTCATATAGTGTGTGTGTGTGTGTGTGTGTGTGTGTGTGTGTGTGTGTGTGTGTGTGTATCTGTTCCTGTTAAAAGTGAGAAGTGAGAGAAGTATCTCTATATGCTTAAAGCAGTATCAACATTTAGGATAGGAAAACTATCTAATTGCAAAGACAAACTACCGCTGTTCTTCAGGCGCAGATAATACACATTTAGTATTGTACATACTTGTGTGCTAGACTCCAGCAAACCCTGAGATTTTCAATAAGCAGAGACTTCCTTCAGGAAAGCTAGTCAGTTTTTTCTTAAGGCCACATCTAACCTAGTCTCCTGGCTGCCTGTTAATATTTTTCTGAATTTTTGCACAGAGTGACATCAGAGTGAAATAGGCAAATGATGATTTAGTGTATAGGGAGTAAAGAACATGTATATTGGAAACATGGGTGTGATAAGAAAAGACTAATCTTCCCAGGCACAATCACGGAGTTGCTCTGTAGTATGAATAAAATGTCCAAGTCTCTTTGCTTCTCTCAACTTTAAAAAATATATTTCAGATGATCTTTAGGGAAAAAAAATATGTAGAAGCACAAGCTATTTTGAAAATCTTGTTATGTACACATGTGGGAAAGAAAGGCACCCTCAGTGCATTTCATGGCAGATGCATCTCCGGTTCTGAATAACTTGTACTGAAGTGTCTACAACTTTGAAATTAGGTGCTGAATGTCACCAGTTTTATGAATATCCATGCTAGCACATATGACTGTGCTTTGGCTAGTTGAGAATCTCGTGATATTTGCTTGGTTAGAAATGAACTTAACTTCTGGGAAATTCTGCAGTTGACAGAATGCAAGCACGAATTTCTGCAATCACTGTCTTGTGATATTAGAATTTTTTTTTTAATGTGCAGATTGATACTAGATCCAAAAATGAGTCTGAATAGAGGATGCAAACCTCTCTGAAAATGCAAATAGGAAAGTTTCTAGTTTCAGATTTAGTGTGTAAAGAGCTTGGAGGTTGTCACTTCTGTGCTTATAACAAGGAAAACATGGACAGATTGTTTTTGGCTTGTGACCATGACAGTAGTTTTTATTGGATTCCCAAGCCAACCACAAATGCAGGGCTAACTATCACATGAACACCTGGTTGTTGCTGTTCAGTCTCCACTCATGTCCAAGTCTTTGTGACCCCATGGACTGTAGCAGGCCAGGCCTCCCTGTTCACTGGAGGGACAGGTAAATCCAGAGACTCATAGCTGACATGTGCTTACATGGCACAGAAGGCACTAGAGCTATCACTGAAAGAATATATTAGATGGTAAATTTGGCCAGTTGCTGGAAGCTGAGTGTGTTCTAACATGAACATGAGAAACTTCTGGGAGCTGCAATCTTAGGGAGGCCCTCCCCACTTTCTTGGGCTTTTTGCTTCCAGAAATGGCATGCAGTTATTCTGGTGAAGATCCAAGGAAGATCCCCTCATGGCTTCAGCAGAGGATGGAATAATAATCATTGGGACGTTATACTCAGAGCCGTCTCCATAACCAAGGCCCACTCTCCAGAGGGAAATGCTTGACATGAGTTTGGTCTCCAACCTGCTCTAACTTTTCTGTCTTGGGAAAGGAGTGAGAGAGGAGGGAGGCGTCTATTCAAGAAGAGTGCTGTAATGGTCACAGGTCAGAGACACATGCCCATTAAGAGGCCGAAGTTTAATCACTTGATCAGAGAACATGTTTCTTACTCTATACCTTTCTATGACACAAGCAGGGCCTCACTGTAATATTAGCAGCTGAAAGGTACAGCTACTTTGTGAAAACGTCTAATTGGGGAAACCCAGTGTGAAGAAGGGGGGCCGAAAGGACACTGATGAAATTTGAATCCTCTGGCACCTATAGTGAACAAGGCCCAGCTCCTAGCCTGACTGACATGGATCCTCACACTGGAGGCCTATTTTTTCCCCAATATATGATATAATTTGCCATGCTTTCAAAAACATTCTAAGCATAGCAAAAGGCCACAAAAACACAGCCTAAAAAAGCAAGCATAAGAACTAGACTCAGATGTGATACAAGTGTTGAAATTATCCAAAGGAATTTAACGCAACTATGATGAAAATGTTAACGCCTCAAAATGAAGAAAAAAAAAAAAGTAGAACAGCGTGGAGAAACAGATATAGGCAAGGAGATGGACTTCTAAGATAGAAAATAAAAAGAGAACTGACAAAATGAACAGAACTGAAAAGTGCCTTTGCTCGTCTTGCCGGTATTGAAATGATCAAGAAAAGAATCTGACTATCAAGAAAGGTCAACCAAAATTTCCCAAGCCGAAATGCAAAAAAAAAAAAAAAAAAAAAAAAAAAAAAACAAATATTCAAAATTACAGAATAATTTTTTAAAGTGTAATAAACAATCCTAGAGGAAATCAAGCCTGAATAGTCAATGGAAGGACTGATGCTGAAGCTGAAGGTCCAGTACTTCAGCCACCTGATACGAAGAGCCGACTCTGGAAAAGACCCTGATGCTGGCAAAGATTAAAGGTAAAAGGAGAAGAGGGAAGCAGAGGACAAGAGGGTTAGATAACATCACGACTCAATGGACATGAATTTGAGCCAACTCTGGGAGATACTGGAAGACAAAGGAGCCTGCTGTGCTGCAGCTGGGATCTCAAAGAGTCAGACATGACTTAGAAACTGAACAATAGCAACAACATACACAGAATTGGAATACCAGAAGAACTAATAAAGCAGGATGAAGTAGAAGAAATATTGAAATAGTAATGGCTGAGAACTTTCCAAACTTAATGACAGATTAATGTGTTAATTGCTCAGTTGTGGTCGACTCTTGGTGACCCCATTCACTGTAGCCCTCCAGGTTCCTCTGTCTATGGGATTTCCCAGGGAAGAATACTGGACTGTGTTGCCACTTCCTTCTCCAAGGAATCTTCCTGACCCAGGGATTGAAACCAGGTCTCGTGCATTGCAGGCAGATTCTTTACTGTCTGAGCCACGAGGGAAACCTCTCTTTACCTCATTATACAGACAGGTGCCTATCATTATACACTTTGTGATTCCAATTATATGCCATTCTGGAAAAGGCAGAACTGTAATGACAGTCTAAAAAGATCGGTGACTGCCAGGGATTCTGAGAGGAGGAAGCGATGGATGAACAAGTGGAACACAGGGGACTTTTAGGGCAGAGTAACTATTCTAAATGATACTCTAGTGTTGAATATGTGACATTATGCACTCCTCAAAACCCACAGTGCTCCACAGCATAGAGAGTGGAGTCTGATGTAGGCAGACTGAAAAATAACTGTTTGGGAAGTTGGAGAATCCCTGGATCAAATGTAAAAGCTGAGAAAAGCAACTAAATGTGTTACACGTGTAAAGCAAGTTCACTGAAGGGAGTGAGGTGGTAAATAAGTGAAAATGAGTAGAGTCGGTAAAAGTAAAGGCTAAAGGAATCAGTATAACTGTGCTCTAGTTAATAAAGTCTTCTTTCCAACAGAGATACAATTCTGAAATCCTATACATGTGTAGTATAATTGACCATATAAGTAAGTAAATAGATAGTAGCTTGTGGGAGCCAGATTTCCAGCTGTTGGAGTGAGAGGCTACAGATGAGTAAGGGAAGGAAGCTACAATGATTCATGTGGAATAAACTAAAGTTGGCAAAAACAAGAACTCATGTTTAGGCTAACACATATATAAAAAGTGAAGTTGCTGTCGTGTCCAACTCTTTGTGACCCCATAGACTATAGCCTACCAGGCTCCTCTGTCCATGGGATTTTCCAGGCAAGAGTACTGGAGTGGGTTGCCATTTCCTTCTCCAGAGGATCTTCCTGACCCTGGGATCAAACCCTGGTCTCCTGCATTGTAGGCAGACACTTTACCAACTGAGCCACAAGGGGTATATGTAATACATATATAGATATATAAAATTGATGGTTATCTATAGAAACTTTTTTGTATTATTGTGAATATGTATTAATATTATGAATGTATATATATGTATACACATGCATACAGGCTTTCCAGGTGACACGGTGGCAAAGAATCCAGCTTTCAATGCAGATGTAAGAGACCAGGGTTCAGTCCCTGGGTCAGGAAGATTCCCTGGAGTAGGAAATGATAACCCACTCCAGTATTCTTGCCTGGAGAATCTCATAGAAAGAGGAGCCTGCTGGGCTACAGTCTGTGGGGTCACAAAGAGTCAGACACGACTGAGTACGCATGCATGCAGGCATTAGTCTCCTTACACGTATACCCTTACTCTGTCCATTGAGAGGACCTAGAAGCGAAAACGTTGCAATAGCTATAAGCACGCCCAGAACCCAGCTCTGGGTTTCTAATACTATTCTCCATTTTTATTGGAAACAGGACTCCTTGGATAAATGGCTGATTCTAGGACTAGGGCAGGAAATATATAACATGGGTCTAGAATAACACCTTTAGCACCACGAAGCAAAGAAGCACTTTGAAACTTTTTTAAGTCCCCGCAATACAGGTACATTAAAATATTCCGGAAACCTTGTGAAAGAGTTCTCAACTGTCAAAGCTTGAGCAATTTGAGTTACAAAATAAGTAAAATTGTATCAAACTATAATCCAGTACATAAAGTAAAAGCTTATTTGTAATGATGTAATTGTTAATAAGTAAATGAATATGGAGAATAGACTAATATTGCTAACAGAAAAATTACAAATAATTTGTGTAATTACTCTGTGTTTAAGGAGATGGGACATAACTCCTTATAATTTAAATGATGAAGCCATCATTTATGCGCTAGTGACTTCTTCCAAAGATTACTGTATAAAAGGGGAAAAAGGAGAGCGAGTTTTGAGAATCCTGACAGATGACAAACATTACCTCTAGTCTGGTGAGCAAGGTGAGTGTTAGTAGTGAAAAGTCCTTTGATGTGATATGACCATAATGATATTTTATCTCTGTGGTATCCTCCCAGAGATAAATTTTCCAAGTGTAATAATGAGAAAACCATCAGACAAATCTCAGTTGAAGGACATTTTACAAAATACCTGAACAGTAATCTTCCAAACAATCAGAGTCCTCAAAAACGTAGAAAATCCAAAAATGGTCATACCACAAGGAACATAGGGAAATGACTCATAAATGTACTGCAGCATGTTGGATGGCATTTTAGAAGAGAAAGGGGACATTAGGGGAAAATTAAGAACATATGACTATAGACTTTAATACTATATCAATATTAATTGATTAATTGTGATATCTAAGTGAGATATGCTCAATCGAGTCCAACTTTTCATGACCCCATGGACTATACAGTTCGTGGAATTCTCTAAGCCACAATACTGGAGTGGGTAGCTGTTCCCTTCTCCAGGGGATCTTCCCAACCCAAGGATTGAACCCAGGTCTCCTACATTGCAGGCAGATTCTTTACCAGCTGAGTTATCAAAGAAGCCCTGTGATATTTATATCCACTCTAAATGTAAATGATTATATAAAAATAAGATAAAATGTTTCAGTTCAATTAAGTCTCTCAGTCATGTCTGACTCTTTGCAACCCCATGAATCACAGCACGCCAGGCCTCCCTGTCCATCACCATCTCCCGGAGTTCACTCAGACTCACGTCCATCGAGTCCGTGATGCCATCCAGCCATCTCATCCTCTGTCATCTCCTTTTCCTCCTGCCCCCAATCCCTCCCAGCATTAGAGTCTTTTCCAGTGAGTCAACTCTTCTCATGAGGTGGCCAAAGTACTGGAGTTTCAGCTTTAGCATCATTCCTTCCACAGAAATCCCAGGGCTGATCTCCTTCAGAATGGACTGGTTGGATCTCCTTGCAGTCCAAGGGACTCTTAAGAGTCTTCTCCAACACCACAGTTCAAAAGCATCAATTCTTCAGCGCTCAGCCTTCTTCACAGTCCAACTCTCATGACCACTGAAAAAACCATAGCCTTGAATAGACGGATGTTAGTTGGCAAAGTAATGTCTCTGCTTTTGAATATGCTATCTAGGTTGGTCATAACTTTTCTTCCAAGAAGTAAGCATCTTTTAATTTCATGGCTGCAGTCACCATCTGCAGTGATTTTGGAGCCCCCCAAAATAAAGTCTGACACTGTTTCCACTGTTTCCCCATCTATTTCCCATGAAGTGATGGGACCGGATGCCATAAAATGTTTATCTCATGCTTTATAGGTTTTCTTGTTTGGGGAAAAAACAACTCTCATGACCACTGAAAAAACCATAGCCTTGAATAGACGGATGTTAGTTGGCAAAGTAATGTCTCTGCTTTTGAATATGCTATCTAGGTTGGTCATAACTTTTCTTCCAAGAAGTAAGCATCTTTTAATTTCATGGCTGCAGTCACCATCTGCAGTGATTTTGGAGCCCCCCAAAATAAAGTCTGACACTGTTTCCACTGTTTCCCCATCTATTTCCCATGAAGTGATGGGACCGGATGCCATAAAATGTTTATCTCATGCTTTATAGGTTTTCTTGTTTGGGGAAAAAAAAAATTTGTATTTCTTTCATCTCCTACATTAAAAAAAAAAAAAAGAACAATAGTACTCAACCAATTCAGACCTCAAGATATTCACTCTTCACCTCCTTTAACTCCCCAAATTCATGAACAGAGGAGCCTACAGCCCAGTTCATGAGATCTCCAATGGTTGGAGTTGACTGAGCAAGAATTTATTATTATTTAGTTTAAGAGAATCGATTTAGTTGAGGCAAAATGTACTTTGAATGTTGATAAATTGATTATAGGTTTACGTGGATTCTCTAAGATAGACCAAATGATCTGAAAAATAGCAGCTGCTATTGAAGTTTTGTGATTCAGAGATTTAAATAATTTCATGGACATGAGAGCATTTTTTAAGCTATAGATTTCAAGATAAAGTATCATCACTATTTGTGGACTCATTAATTTTTCCTTTCATTTAAAAATTAGCTTCTATAAATACTTTCCGTATGTCAATCCCTATGTATTTTATAAAACTATACTTTCATTTTTGAAATTATCCTCTCAACTGTTTTACTTTTAATCCTCAGGTTGGAACTTTATTTAATGGGGACTGTATAATGTTTACTCGGTATTATTCCAAATAATCTCAGGCTTGAGATTATAGAGTGGCATTGAGATGTCAGAGCCTTTAAAATCATCTGAATGGACTCAATTCTTCAGACTCTTTCCACGTCTCTTATGCTAAGGGTATTTCTCTAGCTATGCCTGTTTTTCTAGAAGAGATTCTAGCGTCAGATCAGTTTTGAGAATTTTTGAGAAACTGTTTCCTCATTTATGAAATGGTTATAGGCCCTGTGTATTGAGATCCTATTGGGAGTGTGAGATCCACTGTGAGGTCCTGGAGATCTAGGTTCCCCTGCAGATGATCGAGGTCATGTGGTCTTGCAGAAAGAATATGTCATCCGGAAGATATAGTCATGAACAATTGTGATTCATCCGAGTGTTTGGTGTCTTCGGGAAAATAGTGAAGGGCAGGGGGCCCTGAAATGTCACCACTAAAAGGTACCAAGGATGAAGTATATGCTCCATATCACTTCCTAATGGACATATATCCATGTGCTCCCTGAACACCTCACACTCCACACTGCCAAACCGAGCTCATCATCTTCCTTCTGTCTTGTGCTAGCCCCTGATCTGGATGAATAAACCACCACCCATCCATTTGTTCAAATCATAATCCTAAAGGTCACCTTTGACTCCTCCTGCTCTCTCGCATCCAGCTGTCAAATCCAGTTGATTCCACTGTTCTTAAATATCTGTCCAAGTTTCGTTTTAGTTTACCTTCCTCTTGTCTGGTGGCTTGGTGTTAAAGAACCCCTCTGCCAGTGCAGGAGATGTGGGTTTGATCCCTGCGTCAGAAAGGTCCCCTGGAGAATGATCTAGGTTCGATCCCTGGATCAGGAAGATCACCTGGAAAAAGAAATGGCAACCTACTCCCATATTCATGCTTAGAAAATCCCATGGACAGAGGATCCTGGCAGACTACAGTCCATGGGGGTCACAAAAGAGTCAGGCAGGACTCAGCTACTAAACAACAACCTCTTGTCTACACAGAAATGTTACTTATAGCTTCTGTAACATTTTTTCTAACTTTGTCTCCAGTCCGTTCCCTTGCAATCCGTTTTCCACAGAACAAAATTATTCTAAGATGAAAAAGTTTTTTTTTTTCACTTCTTTATAACCCCAGCCATGCTCCTTAAATGCCTGTTGTATAAAACGGCTTTCAGTTGCTATCCTGCTGCATGCTCTCTTTCTCACTATGGGCTTTGCAGATGCTCTTTCTATGTCCTGTACACTCCATTGTATCCTTCCTCCACTTAACTGCCCTTTCTGTCTGTCCAGGGATTGAACTTGAGTCTCTTGTGCCTCCTGCATTGCAGGCAGATTCTTAACCACTGTGCAGTCTAGGATGTCCATTCCATCTGTCATACTCTACCTAATCTCTACTCTCAGAGTTATCCGGGAATGACTACCTCTTACAGAAAGCTTTCCCTGCTTTCCAAACTCTGTCTCCAAAGTTTGGGTTATAACTTACTATAGGTCCTCATGTTGTGCCAAATATATTGTCTCTACTTCCTATAGAAGGGAAAAATCTATGTGACCAGGGATTATATTCATATTATAGTTACCTCTAATGCCTAACCCAATGCCTGACCCATAGTAGGCACTCAATAAATATTTTTGAGTAAATGAAGGAAAGAATGCTTTAGTGATAAATGAGGAAATAATACGTAAATATGTACATAAAGGAATGAGCTCTAGAGAAAAGAAAGTATTCCTATATGTTGATTAAGCAGTCAGAATCCAAAAAGCTTTTTTAAAATTTTTAAAAAATGTAAATGGATTTTAACAGGGTTTAAAAGGTAAAAATAGATCGAGGATTAGGCTCTCTTATTCTCCTTTTTCTCCCTTATGTTTTTGTATTTGTGGGGTGTGTGTGTGTGTGCACAAGTACACTCATTAAAAATAGAGGAAAATGGTGAGGATAAATCATTAGGATGCGCTTGATTTCTCTTGCCTGGAAGGTAAAAGCACTGAATAAATGTCAAGGCAGGAACCCTGTTACCATAACCAGGGAGAAATATTTGGATTTTGACACTCATGGTCTGGCCCAAAGCCAGGGCTAGACCATCAATATGCAGACTCAATGTTTAATGAATCAGTAAATATTATTCTCCTTTTTCTCCCTTATGTTTTTGTATTTGTGGGGTGTGTGTGTGTGTGCACAAGTACACTCATTAAAAATAGAGGAAAATGGTGAGGATAAATCATTAGGATGCGCTTGATTTCTCTTGCCTGGAAGGTAAAAGCACTGAATAAATGTCAAGGCAGGAACCCTGTTACCATAACCAGGGAGAAATATTTGGATTTTGACACTCATGGTCTGGCCCAAAGCCAGGGCTAGACCATCAATATGCAGACTCAATGTTTAATGAATCAGTAAATTTAAGGGTGCCCAAATGCTCCCCTAAAGCTGAAACCATACTCACAGAAAACTAGTCAGTCTAATCATACTAGAACCACAGCCTTGTCTAACTCAATGAAACCAAGCGATGCCCACAGGGCAACCCAAGATGGGCAGGTCATGATGGAGAGGTCTGACAGAATGTGGTCCACTGGA
>SJYC01145171.1:0-38113 GCA_006408675.1 Madoqua kirkii | reverse complement strand
ATCAGCTCTGGGATTTCTTTGGAAGGAATGATGCTAAAGCTGAAACTCCAGTACTTGGCCACCTCATGTGAAGAGCTGACTCATTGGAAAAGACTCTGATACTTGGAGGGATTGGGGGCAGGAGGAGAAGGGGTCGACCGAGGATGAGATGGCTGAATGGCATCATGGACTCGATGAACGTGAGTCTGAATGAACTTGGGAAGTTGGTGATGGACAGGGAGGCTTGGCATGCTGTGATTCATGGGGTCACAAAGAATCAGACATGACTGAGAATCTGAACTGAACTAAAATGTTCCCAGTTCCCTTCCACGTTTAGTTAGCATTGTCTGCCAAGCCTGGGTCAGACTGTCTAATGGTCTGTGTGATGGTGGTGAGCATGAGGTGTGGAGGTTGAGATCCATGGGTTTACAGAAGGCATGAAGGAAGAAATCAGACAGTTGTTTGTGATGTTATCCATTTGCTTTACTGGTATCTGATTTTTGAAGTCTTCATGCACTGGAATAGATATCTCAGACTTAAAAAAAAAATTAAAAGCAATGAAAAGTTCTAGGTTGCCACTGCACGGAATAGTCCTTCTTTCTTACAGAGCACTAGCATTCAAAGCTGCCTGGTAGAGTAATTAATATTTTAAATGTTTTAAGCTTCTTCACTTTGACTCATAGACGTTGGAAAACAGAACAATATTTCATGAAACTGATCTTTATCTTGATGGCTTCAAGCTGTTCTCCGAAGTCACGGACAGCTCAGATTTTTCAGAGAATTCTTGGCTGTTTAGTAATTCAGGCAATGCATGAGATTATTTGTTCTGTGTTGTATAATAGCAAAGGTCTTCCATAAACATAGTGTTAAAGAGACCTAATGCTTTAGAAAAGAAGAAGTAAAGCATACTTTTTGCAGTGGTTACTCATTATGTATCAGACATTATATTCTGAGGACTTCACATCCATTGTTATATTATCTTCACAAATAAGGTATTAGCATTCTTATTTTCCAGATGAGGGCCCTGAGGCTAGAGGAGAACAAGGGATTTCCTTAAAATTATCCTGGCTTAATCCAAAGTAGAACTGATAATAACCCAAGACTCTCTGATTCCAGAATATGATCTCTTTTACCCTACCCTATCACCTCTTCAACATTATTGGATTAAGGACTGATTTTCTAGTTACAGAAGTAGAGGAAGACAGGAAGCTGCCTCCATTTCATTCTCTGTGTCTTGAGCTCTTTTAATTAAACAAACAAACAAAGCAAAAACCTGGGGACATTGATTAATACTATACGGAAACATAAAATAAAATTAAAGTGGTTTTGACCCAGAGGCCTGGCTTTTCTCAGAGTCTCAGATAAAGTTAAACTGTGGCTCTTATTGTCAGAAAATATCTCTTCTTGTGACTTGTGGAAAATTCTAGGTGGATCCTCCTTTGGAATAGCATTTAACATGATTCCACCATCCTTTGTCTGCCTTTTGTCCATTTTTGTTTGTTTGTTTTTGTCTTCTCCATTTTATTCCCTTTCCTACTTGACCTCTCCTAATTTTGTGCTTCCCTAGTAGGTCAGATGGTAAAGAATCTACCTGCAATGCAGGAGACCCAGGTTCGATCCCTGGGTCAGGAAGATCTCCTGGGGAAGAAAATGGCTACCCACTCCAGTATTCTTGCCTGGGGAATTCCATGGACAGAGGAGCCTGGTGGGCTAGTTTGTGGGGTTGCAAAGAGTCAGACATGACTGAGCAACTAACAGTTTCACTCCCCCCCGCCCCCCAGTCTCTGGTTTAGTGTTCTGATGGTCAGCCTGGATCATTAGTATCATCACTACCTCAGAGCTTCTGTGCCAGAGCCCCTCGCAGGACCCCGCCATCTGCATCTGCTCAGGGGTCCATACCCAACCTCAGGCCGTTGCCTTAAAACTGTAAGCCCTAAGCTCTAGTCATGGAGCCACACTGGCCTTTGTTAGCCAACGCTAAGGGAGGCGGCTGCCATAGGTGGACAGGCTCCATGTTTACCCTGCACAGTAAAGGAACTAAAAATATTCATTGACAACTTAAGGAGCTCTTTCAGATATTTTGTTTAATATTTGAGTAGTCTGACAAAATGTTGTTTATGAAGACAGACCATCCAACTGCGTTTGGCTGTGGACTGTTCTTTGTTGACCCCTGATCTTTCCCAGTGTGAGTGCTCATGCTGTGCTCATACCCTCGCACACCCCACATTGATTTTGCACTTCTGTATTTCCTTGTTGGGCCTCCCAGGCAGTGAAGTGGTAAAGAATCTGCCTGCCAGTGCAGGAGACAGAGCCTTGGGTTCAATCCCTGGGTTGGGAAGATCTCCTGGAGGAGGAAATAGAAACCCACTCCAATATTCTTGCCTGAAATATTCCACAGCAGAGGAGCTTGACAGGCTACAGTCTATAGGGTCACAAAGAGTCAGACACAAGCAAGCGATGGAGCCCACACACATGCGTTTCCTTGTTACTGTATTGCAGAGCTCACTAATCCTGAGATGACTTATTTACATAGTATTGCATGGGGATTCCTGTGTTGCAAAGCCACTCAGGGTCTCGTAAGTGGAGACAAAACATGAATTTCCTTAAAAGAGAATGGATGCCTCAGAGTCATCAACAAATGCATTTGAGGGTAATTTCTAGCATTGTGAAATGGAAGTTTTTCCCCTAGAAATGATCAGAATGGCACTTCTGTCACACAAAACAAGCATATGTGCATAGGCACAGACTTTTTTTGAAAATCAAAATGATAATACTTCCTTCTGCTAACCCTATAAAGAGGCTCCAGTGCTAACGGCGGAGGTGGGAGAGTAGTAAGAAATACATGTTCTACTTTTGACAGCTGTCTTTACTCTGTTCTCTCTTGAAATGAAGTTTGTTTGTTTGTTTGCTTGCTTCTTTTTTGAGCCACTCTATCCAAAATCTGGCAGTCATTTTTGTGTCCTGGGGGAATGCTACTACCATTTTACCTTTTAAGAAACAAATTTTTAAACAGTCCCTAGCTATAAGGTTTCTCTCCCAAGTGGTAAGTCTGAGAACAGTGCCTATGGGCTGTTTACAGGATGAATTTTATTCCAACTGTGGGTTACTTATTCTGTCTCTCAACAATTGTTCTTTACAAGTGTCTTTCTTCCTTGGTTGCTGTATGTTTTCGATCTGTCATCAGCGATCAATGTGGCATTCGACTGCAACAGAATGGAACCTTTGCTGTATGTAAGACAACAGGAAGATTTTGGCATATTTCAGCTCTGTGGACCTCCTGCCTGAGCTGTCTCAGCCCATGGAGGCAACAGGACCACCAGAATTTCTGCACATATCTTCCTTGAAGACACGGACTTCCTTGTAGTTTTAGATTTTTCATAATTGCTAATTTCATCCAGGAATATCACTGTGTGAACTTTTTTCTGAAGGTATGTGAGTAGCAGGGAATATTTCAGGAAACAGAGAAGAGAGAGTGTCCTTATATTCCTTCAGCACTGATATTAGAACCTGCATGCCTGCTTTTTTTCTTTCTTTCTTTCATAATTTCCCCCTTAGAGCAATTTCCTTGCAGTGTTTCAAGTAGTATTTGTTCCATAGAAATAGTTATGTCATGACACACCTACCACAATTGGCAATGTTAGTAAAGATTTAGAAGTGATGTTTAATCATCTGACAGTTGTAAACAGCATCATCCATCTTGAGTGAAATTCAGGAGTACTGAGAATTCCAAGGTGAACTCAATCTAAAGGCAGACAAGTATGCGTTTGGATCTGAACAAACCCAGTGACAGGGTGGATGATGTGCTTTACCTGGGTCCCTCCAAGCAACCTTGTTTGTATCTGTTGTCTACAGGTTGAAGCATCCAGGGTCGTAGCTTCTCAGACATCCCAGCAGTCTCATACATACGCCAGTTCCGAGTCCAAGCTGAGTACATTCCCCACCGATTCCATCAGCAGAGAAGGGAAACTTAGTGACTTTCCTGTGCATATTCATTAAACAAACTCATTTGTGATGCTTACCACTTAGTGGCTTCAAGACTGTAGTTAAATAAATGTTAATGAAGCAGATAATGAAGCAAGACATGCTTGAACTTTGGAGCCAGACACAATTGGGTTGAGTTCTTGATTCTATTTTTCACCTTATAACTGTATAATTGAAAGGTGTCTTGAGATCTCCAGATCTTCAAACATGGACAAAAAGAAGTGAATTAGGTGTTCCTCAGAGTGCCTGCCATAGGATCATTCAGTATTAAAAAGTAGCAGTTCCTGTCTTCTCAGTTTACATCCCAGCTTCCATTTCTCTTTTGAAACTTGTTTTATTGCATTTTTAAATGTACATTGCCTCTTAAGTTTGAGTTTGAGCTCCTTGTGAGCCTAGACTACCTTAAGTGTTTTTTTTTCTTTTCTTAAATGAAATATTTGGTTTATGTTTCCATTTTGCTTAGTTGTACTTTGCACAGCAGTCTTGTCCAGTCAGCCCTTAGGTATAGGAAGAAGAGTACACAAGAGTAGGGAATGGGGAGATGTGAAGAAAAGCAAAGGATGTATGCCTATCGGAAATGGGAGAATGAGTTTGGGACCCAGGTCTGTTACTCTCAGGTTATTACATTAACCTCTTTGAACCTCAGTTTCCTCATTTTTAAAATGAAGATAAAGAGTCTCCCTTTTAATCCTGCCCAAAGGATCATAGTTGATTTAAGTCATACCTGAATGGTCTAGTGGTCTTCCCTACTTTCTTCAATTTAAGTCTGAATTTGGCAATAAGCAGTTCATGATCTGAGCCACAGTTAGCTCCTGGTCTTGTTATTTCTTACTGTATAGACCTTCTCCATCTATGCTGCAAAGAATATAACCATCTGATTTCAGCGTTGACCATCTGGTGATGTCCATGTGTAGACTCTTCTCTTGTGTCGTTGGAAGAGGGTGTTTGCTATGACCAGTGCGTTCTCTTGGCAAAACTCTATTAGCCTTTGCCCTGCTTCATTCTGTACTCCAAGACAAAAATTGCCTATTACTCCATGTACTTCTTCACTTCCTACCTTTGCATTCCAGTGCCCTATAATGAAAAGGACATCCTTTTGGAGTGTTAGTTCTAAAAGGTCTTATAGGTCTTCATAGAACTGTTCAACTTCAGCTTCGTCAGCATTACTAGTTGGGGCATAGACTTGGATTACCGTGATATTGAATGGTTTCCCTTGGAGACGAACAGAGATCATTGTGTCATTTTTGAGATTGCATCCAAGTACTGTATTTCAGACTCTTTTGTTGACCATGATGGCTACTCCATTACTTCTGAGGGATTCCTGCCCGCAGTAGTAGATATAATGGTTACCTGAGTTAAACTCACCCATTCCCAGTCCATTTTAGTTCACTGATTCCTAGAATGTTGGCATTCACTCTTGCCACCTGCTGTTTAAACACTTCCAATTTGCCTTGATTCAAGGACCCAACATTCCAGGTTCCTATGCAATAGTGCTCTTTAGAGTATCAGGCCTTGTTTCTATCACCAGTCACATGCACAACTGGATATTGTTTTTGCTTGGGCTCCATCCCTTCTTTCTTTCTAGAGTTATTTCTCCACTGATCTCATTGGGCACCTAGCAACCTGGGGAGTTCCTCTTTCAGTATCCTATCATTTTGCCTTTTCATACTGTTCATGGGGTTCTCAAGGCCAGAATACTGAAGTGGTTTGCCATTCCCTTCTCCAGTGAACCACATTCTATCAGACCTCTCCACCATGACCTGTCCATCTTGGGGGGCTCTACATGGCATGGCTTGGTTTCACTGAGTTAGACAAGGCTGTGGTCCATGTGAGCACATTGGCTAGTTTTCTGTAATTATGGTTTCAGTGTGTCTGCCCTCTGATGCCCTCTTGCAACACCTACCTAGGTGTGATCTCCCTAGATATGACCTAAATCAAATCCATTACGATTATATAGTGGAAGTGAGAAATAGATTGAAGGGACTGATCTAATAGATAGAATGCTTGATGAACTAGGGATGGAGGTTTGTGTCATTGTAAAAGAGACAGGGATCAAGACCATCTGCATGGAAAAGAAATGCAAAAAAAGCAAAATGGCTGTCTGAGGAGGCCTTACAAATAGCTGTGAAAGAAGAGAAGTGAAAAACAAAGGAGAACAGGAAAGATATGCCCATTTGAATTCAGAGTTCCAAAGAATAGCAAGGAGAGATAAGAAAGCCTTCCTCAGTGATCAATGCAAAGAAATAGAGGAAAAGAACAGAATGGGAAAGACTAGAGATCTCTTCAAGAGAATTAGAAATACCAAGAGAACATTTCATGCAAAGATGGGCTTGATAAAGGACAGAAATGGTATGGACCTAACAGAAGCAGAAGATATTAAGAAGAGGTGGCAAGAATATACAGAAGAACTGTACAAAAAAGATCTTCATGACCCAGATACTCACGATGGTGTGTTCACTCATCTAGAGCCAGACATCCTGGAATGTGAAGTCAAGTGGGCCTTAAAAAGCATCACTACAAACAAAGCTAGTGGAGGTGATGGAATTTCACTTGAGCTGTTTCACGTCCTGAAAGATGCTGCTGTGAAAGTGCTACACTCAATATGCCAGCACATTTGGAAAACTCAGCAGTGGCCGCAGGACTGGAAAAGGTCAGTTTTTATTCCAATCCCAAAGAAAGGCAATGCCAAAGAATGCTCAAACTACCGCACAATTGCACTCATCTCACATGCTAGTAAAGTAATGCTCAAAATTCTCCAAGCCAGGCTTCAGCAATACGTGAACCGTGAACTCCCTGATGTTCAAGCTGGTTTTAGAAAAGGCAGAGGAACCAGAGATCAAATTGCCAACATCCACTGGATCATGGAAAAAGCAAGAGAGTTCCAGAAAAAACAACTATTTCTGCTTTATTGACTATGCCAAAGCCTTTGACTGTGTGGATCACAATAAACTTTGGAAAATTCTGAAAGAGATGGGAATACCAGACCACGTGACCTGACTCTTGAGACATCTGTATGCAGGTCAGGAAGCAACAGTTAGAACTGGACGTGGAAAAACAGACTGGTTCCAAATAGGAAAAGGAGTATGTCAAGGCTGTATATTGTCACCCTGCTTATTTAACTTCTATGCAGAGTACATCATGAGAAATGCTGGACTGGAAGAAGCACAAGCTGGAATGGAGATTGCCAGGAGAAATATCAATAGCCTCAGATATGCAGATGACACCACCCTTATGGCAGAAAATGAAGAGGAACTAAAAAGCCTCTTGATGAAAGTGAAAGAGGAGAGTGAAAAAGTTGACTTAAATCTTGACATTCAGAAATCTAAGATCATGGCATCTGGCCCCATCACTTCATGGGAAATAGATGGGGAAGTGGTGGAAAGTGTCAGTCTTTATTATTGGGGGCTCCAAAATCACTGCAAATGGTGCTTGCAACCATGAAATTAAAAGACACTCCTTAGAAGGAAAGTTATGACCCACCTAGATACTGCATTAAAAAGCAGAGACATTATTTTGCCAACAAAGGTCCATCTAGTTAAGGCTATGGTTTTTCCTGTGGTCATGTATGGATGTGAGATTTTCACTGTGAAGAAAGCTGAGCACTGAAGAATTGATGCTTTAGAACTGTGGTGTTGGAGAAGACTCTTAAGAGTCCCATTGGACTGCAAGGAGATCTAACCAGCCCATCCTAAAGGAGACCAGTCTTTTGTGTTAACTGGAAGCACGGAGGCTGAGGCTGAAACTCCAATCCTTTGGCCACCTGATGTGAACAGCTGATTCATTTGAAAAGACCCTGATGCTCGGAAAGATTGATGGCAGGAGGAGAAGGGGATGGCAGAGGATGAGATAGTTGGATGGCATCACTGACTCAATGCACATGGGTTGGGTGAACTCCAGGAGTTGGTGATGGACAGGAAGGCCTGACGTGCTGCAGTTCATGGGGTTGTGGGGAGTCAGACATGACTGAGTGACTGAACTGAACTTAACTGATAGGATCATATCCAGGAGACCTGAGGTTGATTCCTAGTTTGGGAAGATCCCCTGGAGAAGTAAATGGCTACCCACTCCAGTATTCTTTCCTGGAGAATTCTATGGTCAGTGGAGCCTGGTGGGCTACAATCCACAGGGTTGCAAAGAGTCGGTCACAACTGATGAACTAACACTTTTCGCCTTACTTGTTTAGAGGATCATAGCTGGACATTTGCCTCAATCAGGTTACCATCTTAGCTCCCCTCTGTCCACGAGCAGGACCACAAGGATGTCCCTCAAGCCCCTGAATAGCATTTCATGCTCCATCTCCTTCTCTTCATTCCTTCCCGTCCCCTTCCCCCATCACTGTCATTCTGTGGCCAGTACATCATTTCTTCCTCTGTAGGGGCTCTTCAGAATTGATGATTCAGTAGATCTGCTTGCTTGCTTTGTATTTCTGGCTTCACTTCTACATACCCTATTTCGTAGTCCCCTTGTTTTCTTTGGAGAATAGTTCTGAGGTCAGTCTTGCCACATTTCTACCCCCACCCTCCTGGGCTTCCCCCATTATCTCTGCTCTAGAGGGGCCACCTTTTCTGGAAGGGAGTGCATATGTTATTCAATTCCACTTAATGAAATAAGCAAATAAATATGTTTATATGAATATGAATCAGACCCTAAATATAGGTATGGCAGCCTCTTGAAAATTATTTCAGAAACTTCTTTCACAATGACAATTGCTTGAATTGTTTTCTATCTTCTGTATAATTTTAGCTTCTAAATGTCTCTAGCAACAACAATGGAAATTGGGTAACCTCTGTTTAATTGGATGCAGTGATTACCTCTTTTTATTCTTTTTGTAAATATAGCAAGGTATGTCAACAGTGGTCTTGATGCCATGATATTCTGCTCTTTTCGTTGTTGTTATTCAGCAACCAGATTGTGTCTGACTCTTCAAAACCCCACAGACTGTAGCCTGCCAGGATCCTCTGTCCATGGAATTTTCCAGGCAAAAGTACAGGAGTGAGTTTCCATTTCCTTTTGCAGCTGATGTTCCTGAGCGAGGAACTGAACCCGTATATCCTGTATTGACAGGCAGATTTTATTTATTTATTTGTTTGTTTGTTTGTTTGTTTGTTTATTTATTTATTTATATCGCTGAGCCACCTCGGTGTGGGCTCTTCAATTGAATGCATTCTTGATTTGGATATTGGTATCTTTTTGAATATGCAGACCTCATAGCTGGGTTTGCTACCACCCTGAACTAGAGGAGAGAGAGAGAGTGGGTGTGTGTATGTATGTGTGTGTGTGTGTGTGTGTGAGTGTGTGTGTGTTACAAAGAACAAGGTTGTCCTTTCCACCTCTGGCAGCGCAGCCCTCTGTCTGTGGCCAGAATCAAACTGAACAGGATCAGAAGGTGCAGAAAATACTGGCTGCCTCTGTCCAGGGAGCTCAAGGTTGAGGGTGTAACACTATCTGAGACCATGATCTCTAAGCAAGCACATCACATCCTCTAGATGGGGAAAGCTACTCACAGTTCTCAGGGGGAAGAAGGTCACTGAGCTATTGTGACCCTTGATGAAGAGGGTGATCCAGAAGGAAGAAAAATAGAGAGTAAATGATGGTTTCTTGAAACCTGACCAAGGTGAGAACACTCACGACACTGTTATCCAGGGAGTAAAGCACTGCTCAGTGCTGGGGTCTCACGTGCTGCAGCCAAGTCCTATAGACAGTGTGAATAAAGCTACACCCACTTTTTGTGTCTTTCCCTTTGGGAGAAAGTATCTACCATGTCACAAACACACTAGATTTCTTACATTGCTTCAAGAGATTGTCACAAGTAGAAAGACGTGTGGTGTCCTTCCCTTGGAATCACTCAGGCAACTGTTCCTAATATCTTCTCTGGATTCTCTATTGGCACTTTCTCCCTCTCATACACAGGCAGATTATTTCATTGCATCAGGCTATGTGTCCATTTGTATGGAAATACCATATGTTTTGATTACTGTAGCTTTGCAGTATAGTTTGAAATCAGAAAATGTGATGCTAGATGCCTCTAGCTCCATTCTTCTTTCGCAGGATTGCTTTGGGTATGCAAGGTCTCTTGTGTTTCCATAAGAATTTTAGGATTGTTTTTATATTTTCTGTAAAAAAAAAAAAAGTGTCATTGAAATCTTGATAGGGATTGCATTGAATCTGTAGCTTGCCTTCGGTGGTATGGACTACTTAACTTGCTGACGTCACTCTATTCATATCTCTGAAACATTTATCACAATCTTTCATATTTATTTTCATATGCCTAGCTACTCAGCTAGATAGAGGTTTTGTAGAAATCTACCTTATTTATCTTTAAATAAAACCATGGACTGCAGGACACAACTTAGTGACTAAACAGCAGTGACATCATGCCAAAAGAGAGTTTTCTGTCTAAACACAAATGGGCATGTGGGCAAGACAGCAGACTCTAGCAGTCTGGACACAACCAGCTGTTGAAAGAACAACTGCTGTGATATGACCAGGACAGTTCAGTTCAGTTCAGCTGCTCAGTCGTGTCCGACTCTTTGTGTCCCCATGAATCGCAGTATGCCAGGCCTCCCTGTCCATCACCAACTCCCAGAGTTCACTCAGACTCACGTCCATCGAGTCGGTGATGCCATCCAGCCATCTCATCCTCTGTCATCCCCTTCTCCTCCTGCCCCCAATCCCTCTCAGCATCAGGGTCTTTTCCAGTGAGTCAGTTCTCCACATGAGGTGGCCAAAGTACTGGAGTTTAAGCTTCAGCATCAGTCTTTCCAATGAACACCCAGGACTGATCTCCCTTAGAATGGACTGGTTGGACCTCCTTGCAGTCCAAGGGATTCTCAAGAGTCTTCTCCAACACCACACTTCAAAAGCATCAAGTCTTCAGTGCTCAGCTTTCTTCACAGTCCAACTCTCACATCCATACATGACCACAGGAAAAACCATAGCCGTGACTAGACGGACCTTTGTTGGCAAAGTAATGTCTCTGCTTTTTACAGAATAGACCTGAATTTTCCACATATTTTTCTTAAAGATTATATAATATATAAGCACCATAGAGGCTTAAGTATTTTCTAGATACCTTAAAAATCTATTCAATTCAGTTATAGCTGGATGCTTGAATCACTTCCCTTATGAGTCATGTGTGGTTTATCTCACTTCTGTGTATATCTTCCAGAGATTGTTTGCAAATATCCTCTATTGCTTTAGTCTCTGTTGAACCTTTACTGTACTTACCTCTCTATACTAACCCTATTTTCTTCTTGGATCCCATAACTCACTCCCTGCTGAAATAAACTTGTCAAATAATATATAAGCACCATAGAGACTTAAGTATTTTCTAGATACCTTAAAAATCTATTCAATTCAGTTATAGCTGGATGCTTGAATCACTTCCCTTATGAGTCATGTGTGGTTTATCTCACTTCTGTGTATATCTTCCAGAGATTGTTTGCAAATATCCTCTATTGCTTTAGTCTCTGTTGAACCTTTACTGTACTTACCTCTCTATACTAACCCTATTTTCTTCTTGGATCCCATAACTCACTCCCTGCTGAAATAAACTTGTCACCAAGCTCCTGTTGATATCACTGCCAGATGACATTTTCCTTCTTTTAACTTATCTGGGGAGGATAGAAATGGATAACTAGAATTTAAGATTGTTGTTTATCAATAATGACCCTCAACTGCCCTTTATTTAGGTAAAAGACATGAGACTCGAAAGTCACATTTTGTAATAACAAAAGGATCACTTGACCCAGGTCTGTCTGACATCAGAACTTGTGAACTTTTTATTTTATTTTTTTTTATTGAAGTATAGTTAATTTACAATGTTGTGCTAGTTTTAGGTGAACAGAAGAGTGATTTGGTTATACATATATATAAAAAATATATATACACACACACATATGTATATGTACCTTCTGTTTCAGATTCTTTTCCATTATACATTATTATAAGATATTGAATATAGTTCCCTGTGCTATACAGTAGGTCATTGTTTATCTATTTTATATATAGTGGTCTGTATATGCTAATCTCTAACTCTTAATTTATCTCCTAATCCCTCCTATGCCCTTTGGTAACCATAAGCTTGTTTTCTATGTCTGTAAGTGTGTTTCTGTTTTGTAAAAAAGTTCATTTGTCTCTTTAGGATTCCACATGTATGTGATCAATGGTATTACTGACATGGGGTCACAAAGAGTCAGATACGACTGAGCGACTGAACTGAACTTCACTTAATATGATCATCTCTAGGTCATCCATGATGCTGCAAATGGCATTATTTCATTTTTATGACTGAGTAATATTCCTCTGTGTGTATCTGTGTGTGTGTTTATTTTGTTCTTCAGTTGCTCAGTCGTGTCTGACTTGTTGCCACCCCAAGGACTGCAGCATGCCAGGCTTGCCTGTCCTTCACCACCCCTCAGAGCTTGCTCAAACTCATGACCGTTGAGTCAGTGACGCCATCCAGCCATCTTGTACTGTCTTCCCTTTCTCCTCATCTTCCATCTTTCCTAGCATCAAGATCTTTTCTAACTAGCCGGCTTTTCACTTCAGGTAGCCAAAGTACCGGAGCTTCAGCATCAGCATCAATCCTCCCAATGAATATTCAGGATTGATCTCCTTTAGAATTGACTGGCTTATTCTCTGAGCAATCCAAGGGACTCTCAAGAGTCTTCTCCAACATCATAGTTTAAAGGTATCAGTTCTTTGGCACTCAGCCTTCTTTATGGTCCAACTCCCACATCCATACATGACTCCTAGAAAACCATAGCTTTGACTATATACATATATATATCTTCTTTGTTCATTCATCTGCTGATGGACATTTTACTAATATTTTTATAGATATTCCATATTGAATGACACTATCTTCATTATGATTGTAAGATGTAAATTAAAGGGATCTAACTCCTATTGCCTTAAGTATTAGTAGTGACCTGGCATGATCTCTAAGCTGTCTGTACAGCTGACTTTGCCAATGATGTTTTAAATCATGCCAGGTCACCCCTAATACTTAAGGCAATTGGAGTTAGGTTCCTTTAACATCTTGCCTAGCTGAGGGAGATGGAGATCCATTAAACCAGACTGGGAAGTGTTGGGTGTTACTTTGGGCCTGAGTGTTCTGTGAAGCAAGGTTGAAATGAATTTAGTGAATTAGACTTCTTACTCTATCAAAACAGATCAAACAGTTAAAATTCCTATAAATCTCTAAGTCAGATACTCCCCATTGTCATGAAAATAGCATGTTATCATTCCAAGTCACATGTCACACGCTTCTCTTAGACTGTGACTTTGCCAATGAACAGTGAATCCTAAGAGACAAAACTGGGGTTAAGGGTATGGATTGGAGGACAGTTATCACAGATTTAGAGAAAGTGGAGTTCTCGGATCTTTTAACAGTGCAGCCAGAAGTAAGAGACTGGTTTTCTGTTAGCATCGAAAGCTCTTTGTTGTTACTGTTTAGTTGCTAACTCATGTCTGCCTCTTTTGTAACCCCGTGGACTGTAACCAGCCAGGCTCCTCTGTCCTGGTGGCTCTATGGTGAAGTATCCTCCTGCCAATGCAGGAGCTATGGGTTCAATCCCTCAGGTCAGGAAGATCCCCTGGAGAAGGATAGGGCAACCCAGTCTGGCACTAAAAACTTCCCAATAGATTTATTTTGATTCAATTTGCTTTGACCTAAATTTATTTGTGGGAGAAATAGCACTTGGAAAGCCAGTGCATGTTAAACACACCAACGAGCAGACCCAGGGCTGTTCAGTTTGTGTCCCTCGTTGTTTCATAGTATTCACTTATCTATAGTCAGTCAGAGCGATACTGTTCGGGAAAGGAAGGAGAGAGATAAGGGGTTGTTATAGGGAAGGTGTATATTTGGTGGGGAGTGTGGGGGAAGAAAAGGAAATTACAGATTGACAGTAAATGTGTTTATGATTTTAAACTGTTATTTCTCCTTAAATATCAAATTTTATGTACAATGCACATCTCAAAGCACATTGTATGGAAATATGATAAAATATAATTTTGAACATTAACATTTTATTATGAAGTGATTATTTTATGTTTTCAAAGTATTTTAAATGATGCCTTTCCACAGTGGAATAACAAAGAGCAACAGAATAAATCCCGGAGGATCCTCCCAAGAAAATGTTGCCTCTTTTTATTACCCTCCCAGGCAGAGGGCTTAACCAGCACAGTATCATTAGACATGCAGACCAGAATCTGATGAGTTCAGAAAAAGCCTGCGGAGTACCCTCCCTGGCACAGAACAAGCAGAAACCAGGAGGAGTCCAGTAAGGAAGATGCCCTTGCCTTTGTGGGCCTCTCAGATGGGCCAGGAGCTTCCCCGGTAGCTCAGTGATAAAGATTCTGCCTATAATGCAGGAGCCTCAGGAGACACAGTTTCGATCCCTGGGTCAGGAAGATCCCCTGGAGAAGGGAATGGCAACTCACTCCAGTATTCTTGTCTGAAGAATCCTGTGGACAGCGGGGCCTGGTGGGCTACAGTCCATAGGGTCACAAAGAGTCAGACATGACTGCAGCGACTTAGCATGCATGCATACAGACTGGGCTGCAGGAAAACATATATGCATCTTTGGCACAAGACAGGGCACTTAGGAAAAGATACACAATGGATGCACACAGACACTTGAGAAGAGTTTTCAGATCTGAGAGTATATTTACACTGTCTAGGATTTATTCCAATAGTATTCATGAATTAGTGGCTATATTAGTTTGCTGCGATTGTCCATAACAAAGTATCACAAATTGATGTCAAACATACATGTATTGTCTTGCAGCTCTGGAGGCTGAAAGTCCCAGATCAAGGTATAGGTAGGGTTTGTTCTTTCTTAAGGCTGTGAGGAAGCATCTTTCCTGCCTGACTCCTGCCTTCTGGTGGTTTCCTGGCAATGCTTATCCTCGGCTTGTGGGTGCATCATCTCAAACTCTGCTACCGTCTTCATTTGACATTCTCCCTGTGTATGTATGTCTGTGTCCAAATTTCTCTCTTTGATGAAGACACAGCAATATTGGCTTAGGCTATATCCTAATGACCTCAACTTGATCATCTGCCAAAACCTTATATCCAGAGAAGTTCATATTTATAGGTTTTGGGGTTA
This sequence comes from Madoqua kirkii, assembly GCA_006408675.1. NCBI lineage: Eukaryota > Metazoa > Chordata > Mammalia > Artiodactyla > Bovidae > Madoqua > Madoqua kirkii. Next base: position 23,039 of record SJYC01145171.1, on the reverse strand, counting down.
GAACTTCATGGATCTTATGGGGGACATGGATCACCCATAATAGCAGGAGTTCTGCAAGTAGGGAGGAGAAAGGGGCTTACAGGTAGAAATAGCGCGCTGCTAAATATACGGAGCATTTCAGTACTTCCTGGTCATCTCAGCATCTCTGTATTGAGATGCTTGAGCTGGATTTTCCCCCAAGCAACATTCTTGGAGATCATTGCAGCAAGGCTAGGTCATTTGTTCTGTCTTGCTGATATTCTCATCACTTACTCTATCAGTGTTCCTCCCTGCCAGTGTGTGTTTAATCTCATTGATCTCAAGGTGAGCACCCATTTCATTTGCCTTCAGGATCTCTTTCACCTTAATTTTTTTTTTTTCTTTCTTTAACAGTGCAGTAATCAGGCCATTTGATGTTTGGTCATTTTTGTCTTCAAGTTGAAAAGGGAAAATCACAGTTTCTAACATTCTAAATATGCTCTTTCCTTTCATTCTGTTTCCCTGTCATTTCATTTGCAGTTCCTTGTAAGCTCCTAATATTTTAATATATCCCCAGCATTTGTTGTTATTTAAGAACAAAATTGGGAAGAGGCTCTCTTGTTCCAAGAATAATTAAAACTGCAGTAAATCTACTTAAGCTTAATCCAGTTTAAATGAGGACAAAATTTCAGAGGCTTACAATCAGGGAGAGACTGCCTAGCCTGATTATGAGGTTGACTTAAAGAATAGAAATAAATGCTAGAATTAGGCATGGAGAAAAACTAGAATAATATAATTTCATAAATGGTGAGATCATTAGTGAATTTGTTGTCTTATACTGGCTTTTGTTTCTCTGTGTAGACATTTATCTTCAGGGCTTCTGATAATGAATACCTGAATAAGACCGAACCTTGGTGATATTCATAGGTTGACTTTTATAATGTACTATCAGAGTAATTATGCTTTCATTTGATTCCTACTGGTGACATCACAAAGGATCTTATTTGCATATAATGACTATGAGGTGGTCTAGAGAAAAGCTTTTGCTTCTGTATATGACTTACAAGCTTACAGGGGTGTGTATGTGTATGTGTGTCCAGGTTTAAGCTTCACATTACTTGGATGCCAGTTCATATCAGGAAATCATGCTTGAGTTTTGTCTCTTACAGACATAAGTAAAACTGATGGTACAAAGAAAAGATCCCCAAGAGATAGTGGGATCCTAGGGCTCCATGCTTGGAAGGGATGTGGGGCTGCCTTGTAGAACATGTCCCATTCTTTCACAGACACAGGGGTACTATCACTCACACGTCTATCCTTAATATCAAGCTCTCTAGCAGGAAATGCTATATAAAAACTGAGGTTATAATTTTCTTTTTTTAATGATCATTTTAAATCAAACAATAGTTTATTTGCAATGTTATATTAATTTTAGGGGACAGCAAAGTGATTCAGTTACACACATACATATATTCTTTTTCAAGTTATTTTCCCATGTAGGCTATTTGAAAATATTGAGTATAACCCCTGTAATACGTAGTAGGTCTTTGTCGTTTCCCAGACTCTTAATTTATCCCTCCCCTGCTCCCTTTCCCTTTTAGTAATCATAAATTTATTTTCTGTCTGTGACTCTATTTCTGCTTTGTAAATAGGTTCATTTGTATCATTTTAAAAAAGAAAAGATTTCACTATGTTATATAATATTTGTCTTTGTCTAACTTACTTCACTTAGTATAATCTCTAAATCTATCCATGTTGCTGCAAGTTTAGGCTGCCTGAATGTCTTGGTTATTATATAAATAGTGCTCAATGAACACTGACGTGCTTGTATCTTTTTGGGTTATCATCTTCTTTGTATACATGCCCAGGAATTGGATTGCAGGATCATATAGCAGTTCTATTTTCAGTTTTTTGGGAACCTCCATACTGTGTCCATAGTGGCTATTACAATTTTACATTCTGGCAAATGGAGTGAGAAGGTTCTCTTTCCTCCACACCCTCTCCAACATTTATTGATTATAGACTTTTGATGATAACCATTCTGACAGATGAGGAGATAACTCTCTGCCCTTTGGATTTGCATTTTCTTTGGCATCTTATTTTGTTTGTTTGTTTTTTGTTTTTTGATGTAGTAGAGCTTAACAGGGATTTACAGAGAGAGTTTTAGTATGCTAAAGACTGCTACAGCTTCCAAAAGCAGCCTTGCACATTAGGACCTAAGCTGTGAGCTGTCTCATGCTTTAGCAAACAGTGCTGTATCCACACAGCAGTTTTTCCAAAGATCCTGGGTCTCTAGGGATCAGGAGCACACTTTCCTTCTCAAAGAGTCAGTATGGGAGAGAGTGCCAAAGACATAGCCCTTCCCCAAGGAGGAACGCTTGCATGGCGTCTGCTAAAATATCTGAGTAGTTGTTGCTGTTCAGTTGCTCAGTCATGTCCGACTCTTTGCGACCCCATGGATTGCAGCATGCTAGGCTTGCTTGTCCTTTACCATCTCCCAGAGCTTCCTTAAACTCATGTCCATTGAATCAATGATGCCATCCAATCATTCTCATCCTCTGTCATCCCCTTCTCCTCCTGCCTTCCATCTTTCCCAGCATTAGTGTTTTTTCTAATGTGTCAGCTCTTCGCATCAAGTGGCCAATGTATTGGAGCTTCAACTTCAGCATCAGTCCTTCCAATGAATATTCAGGGTTGATTTCCTTTAGGATTGACTGGTTTGATGTCCTAGCAATCCAAGGGACTGTCAAGAGTCTTCTCCAAGATCACAGTTTAAAAGCATCAATTCTTTGGCGCTCAGCCTTCTTTATGGTCAACTCTCACATCCATACATGACTACTCAAAAAAACCATAACTTAGACTCTATGGACCTTTGTGTGCAAAGTAATGTCTCTGCTTTTTAATATGCTGTCGAGGCTTGTCATCTCTTTTCTTCCAAGGAACATGTGTTTTTCTGTTGTTGTTGTTGTTTTTTAAATTTCATGACTGCAGTCACCACCTGCAGTGATTTTGGAGCCCAAGAAAATAAAGTCTGTCAATGTTTCCAGTGTTTCCCCATCTATTTGCCATGAAGTGATGGGACCGTCTCTAGTTAGGAAATATAAAATTATTAGTGGAAAAATTCAATCACCACAAGTAAAATTAAAAGAAACCGGGAGTAAAGAAAATGACATAAAAATAAATTCCTTCAGTATACATCTCAGAGCACAGGGAGAGAGACCCTAAGACAGCAAATCACTGACTGCCTGTGGGTAAGGTGAGTTTTGCATAAGAGAGAGAGAGTCTTTTAAAAGCAGTTGTTTCGTTTTGTTTGCTTCAATGCTGGCTTCAGGAGAAAAGGGGGAAAGGAAGGAAACCGACATTTTATGTATCCATTACTTATGTGCCACTCAGACCCTTTATTTGTATTCCTGACTTCCCAGGTGGCTCAGTGGTAAAGAATCTGTCTGCCAAGGCAGGAGACACAAGAGAGATGAGTTCGACCCTAGGGGAGGAAAGGCAGCTCACTCCAGTGTTTCTTGCCTGGAAAGTCCCATGGACAGATGACCCTGGCAGGTTACTGTTCCTGGGGTCACAAAGTATCAGACACGACTGGCATGCACACACGTGAAGCACATGTTGAACAAATATGTGAATGGTGTCGCATTTTGCCCATTATTGATAAAGACAATAGATGAAAGAAGATGAAAACAGTTGTAGCTGGTGTTTAAACGGAGGGGTTCACACCAGTCAACCACACTGCTTCCTGAGTGAGGTGGGTTCAAGAGAAGAGTGGGATCAGCACGGGGTGCATGGTGTTTTTCAGAGTGTTGGGGTAGGCTGCCTGCCTAAAGGATTTTCTTCTACTGGTCCAATGTCAGTTTCTAAAAACTCACCATAACATTACTACATTCTCTGTTTCCATCTTGATAATATGAAGTATGATCAAGAGCGAGTCCTGTGTACAACGGAAGAGGAAATGGTACAGAATTGGGAGACAATGCAAACGGCCTTTACTATTCCTGTCGAATGAGAGGTTGGCTTTTGCCCTCAAAAATGATTTCATAATCTGTTTGCAGTAATGAAATGCAAAAATGTCGATGTTCCCTAGAATAGTAAATTACTATACATTAGATGGAGCCAAATTAAATGGTCACTGTCCAGCCATTTATTGCCCCCCATGGCAATTTCATATGATTCTGCCTAATACTTACTGATTATTCCAAGTTAGGCACTGCAGTACTCAGTATAGTTTAATTCACTCAATCCTCACAACACATATGCAGTGAAAGTAATGGTAGTCTCATGATAAATAAGGCATTCTCTGCTTTCTAGAGTCGGGCTAGAATTCTAGACTGTCAATCCAGGCTAAGTGGTAGAACATGTGGTAGGTGTGAAGAAAGAGCATTTGCCTTACAGTATGTGGAAGAACATGACAGAGACTCCAGGGCATTGTCCGGGCTCAAATTGCTCATGCAGATTCTCCAGGAACCTCTATGTCCCTGAATTAAAGGACTGTATTTTATTTGACCTTTCAGAAACATTCAATAGCCTATTCTTCTAGAAAAACTCCATATATTTTCTTCTATGATATTGTCATATTTTATTGTTGTTGTGTGCTTTCTTTTTTTTAATCCTTTCCTGGTTGGCTGATCTGTTTTTCTAATCTGCTCTGCAGCATCCTCATCTACCCTTCCTTGAAATTTTTGATTCTTTCAAAGCTCTATCTTAGACATTCTTCCCTTATTACTCTGTATTTTCTCTTGGGGCTGTCTTGTCAACACACTTGGTTTATGTACATGCATAACTCTGAATATTTATATCTGGAACTCTGTCATTTTATCTTAACTCAAATCTCTATATTTAAATGTCTACCTTACACATCTAGTTGAATATGTTATAGGTTTTTAGAAACTCACCAAGTCCAACATTGGGCTTCCCCAGACAGTAAAGAATCTGCCTGCAATGCAGGATATCCAGGTTTGATACCTGGGTTGGGAAGATCCCCTGGAGAAGGATATGGCAACCCACTCCAGTATTTTTGCCTGGAAAATCCCATGGACAGAGAAGCCTGGTGGGCCACAGTCCATGGGGTTGAAAAGAATCAAACATGACTGAGTGACCAACACATACATACATGAGTCCAACACTGAATTTGGTATCTTTCTCTATAAGTCTGGTTCCTCTCTGATATACTCCATCTTAGTTAAGAGTATCATTGTGTAGTCCATTAAGTCTTTTCAGCTTAACTGCTTTTCACTTTTTTTTTTTTTTACTGCTCATATGGTTGTTACTGTTACCATAGAAGTATCCATCATGTTTCATTTCATTTCAGTTCAATTCAGTCGTTCAGTGCTGTCCAATTCTTTGTGACCCCATGAACCACAGCATGCCAGGCCTCCCTGTCCATCACCATCTCCTGGAGTCTACTCAAACTCATGTGCATCGATTGAGTCGGTGATGCCATCCAGCCATCTCATCCTTGGTAGTCCCCTTCTCCTCCTGCCCCCAATCCCTCTCAGCATCAGGGTCTTTTCCATTGAGGTAACTCTTCGCATGAGGTGGCCAAAGTACTGGAATTTCAGCTTTAGCATCATTCCTTCCAATGAACACCCAGGACTGATCTCCTTTAGGATGGACTGGTTGGATCTCCTTGCAGTCCAATGGGACTCTCAAGAGTCTTCTCCAATACAACACTTCAAAAGCATCAGTTCTTTGGCACTCAGCTTTCTTCACAGTCCAACTCTCACATCCAAACATGACCACTGAAAAATCATAGCCTTTATTAGATGGACCTTTGTTGGCAAAGTAATGTCTCTGCTTTTGAATATGCTATCTAAGTGGGTCATAACTTTCCTTCCAAGGAGTAAGCATCTTTTAATTTCATGGCCACAGTTACCATCTCCAGTGATTTTGGAGGCCCCCAAAATAAAGTCTGACACTGTTACCACTGTTTTCCCATCTATTTCCCATAAAGTGATGGGACCAGATGCCATGATCTTAGTTTTCTGAATGTTGAGTTTTAAGCCAACTTTTTCACTCTCCTCTTTCACTTTCATCAAGAGGCTTTTTAGTTCCTCTTCACTTTCTGCTGTAAGGATGGTGTCATCTGCATATCTGAGGTTATTGATATTTCTCCCAGCAATCTTGATTCCAGCCTGTGCTTCTTCCAGCCCAGCGTTTCTCATGATGTCTAAGCTGAAATAATAGCCTTCTAATAGGACTCTGCATTTACTTTACCCTTCCTAATCTTTTCTGTAAATTGCAGGGAAAAAATGCAAATATTATATATCACTCTCCTCTTTCAAATTTTTCAGTGCCCTCTGCTGTTGTAAAGACATGCTCATTGTGTGCCATGTTCCGGTTGTGTCTGTGTTGCTCTGCTAAGCTGGTTGTGCAATGTGCACATCCTCACTCAGCTGTGTCTGACTCTTTGCAACCCCACGGACTGTAGCCCACCATGCTCCTCTATCCATGGAGTTCTCCATGAAAGAACATCAGAGTAGCTTGCCGTTTCCTCCTCTAGGGATCTTCCAAGCCACGGATCAAACCTGTGTCCCTTGTTTTGCCTGCCTTGGCAGGTGGATTCATTACCACTGGCACCAACTGGGAAGCTAAGCTGGTGTGGAATAGAAAATAACTTTTGCAAAGGCCCTGTGGTAGAGTAAAAACCTTCCAGATTCCTGAACCTGCCATTTTATATCCTAGCAAAGAGCCTTTGCACAACTTGTCTTCTCTTCCTGGACCACTTTGCCTATCCCTATTCCTCTTGCCTAATTGGATCCTGTTTTATATTTAAAATCTCTGTTCTCTGCACTCAGTGATAGGTCAATTTTCCATGTGATATATTTTATCAGATTATATCCCTCCTTGATACAACATTTATTACAGTCAGCATTTTATATCACTTCCTTTATTAGATAGAAATTAAAATTTATAAAGGTAAAGTAATATATCTTTTGTTACTCATATTAGAGGTGGCTAAAATGAAAGTCAAAGGCAAAAATTGCCAGACTTCCAACTCCTGGCTTCCTGCCCCTCTCCAGGCTTGTTCTTGTGAAACACTCTGAAGCAAAGGCATTGAGAGTACCAGCACTGTAACTCCATCTGGGCCTATAAATCCATTCACAGTCTTTGGAGTTTTAATTTCACTCTTGATTTAAACTCAGAATTGATTTTTTGCATTTCCCCAAGCTATATTTGACTAGATTCAAAAAATGAACAAAAACACCCTGTTGATTTTATGCAGAAATCATTCTTGCAGTGAACACAGTCTTACCTCGTCTGTTTTCATAGGTACTATTATCTACCATCTTCATAGTTGTTTTTATTGGCAGAAGCAGTGTGGAGTAGATTATTATCTGTAAGTCAAACTTATTCCATTAGAATCACCAACTCAGAGCAATTTAGCAAAATGAAATTCTTTATGAGTTGGTAGATGCACTTACTTGTTTCCAAGTCACTTGGAAAATTTAATGAGCTTACAAATGTGGAGGTGAAAGAATGACATTCTTTAAGATGGTATATGTCCAAACAAGGTCTCAATGACATACTTTTTTTCTCTTTAATTTGAATCTTTCCAAATTTAAATGTCAACCAAGTCTTGCCAGGGCCACAAAATTGCCCCTTTCCATTTATTCAGAAATGTGGGGAATGTGATATTCTCTTAGGTTTGCTTTCTGTCTGTATTTTTTTTTTGATATTCCAATCTGAATAAAGACATTAAAAATGGAAATAAAGCCTAAGAGGGGAGAGGAGAGAGAATAGTTCTTATAGTAAGTACACTGTTTCCTAATATACTACTGAAGGAACAGCAGCAACAACAACAACAACAAAACTTTAAAAAGTACAGTCATAACCAGAGAGAAGATACAGTGCATGATGAGTGGATGGATGGAAGGGAAAACAGAGATAAGGAAGGAGCAAGGGGGAGGGAGGAAACCAAAAGGAAGAAGAAAGGAAAGAAGGAAAGATGAAAGAGAGAGAGGGAGGGACAAAGAAGGAAGGAAGGTAAATAGACCATAGTCTCTTGTGCAATGTAAAGAAATTAATGAAGACAGGAGGATAATTAATAGAAAGTTCTGAGACCTATGAATGAAAGGTCTTGATGAGATGAGAGAACTGTTGCAGTAGACATATTTCAGAAAGTGTGCTAGAAGTATAAAGGCTAAAACTAAAATGTCCAAAAACTAAAATGGTTTGTTTTGAATTCTTGTTTTTTTTTTACATTAAGAAGCTCTAAAATATAACCGTGGTAGCAGAGGTTGAGGTTATTTTGCCAGATTATTGGTACTGAGGAGGTCACAGGATGACTTAGTAAATATTCGCATGTACGTTGAAGTCCTTTTTCATTCATGAGGTCAGTCATAGTAGTGGGTGGATGAATGGGAGACTGACAGCCAGGGACCAAATCAGAAAACACCGTGTCATCAGCATCCCATAAACTGGAGGTCATCACTGGAATAGGAGGTTTCTGATAGCAGATTATTTGGGACCCCACCATCATGCTTAATTGCTCCTTGTATGTCTTAAAGTCATGAAAATTCTTTTGATAAGATTCATAATTGTATATCCATACATGAGTTCTATTTGCCCATGCAGATACAGAAAAATCACAGCTGTCCTGTAGACCACTGCAAAGACACTGAATTATAGTAATGCCCTCGTGTTTTCCTATTGATGATAGGAACCAAAAAACTTAGCTTTGAAAGGCTCCTACCAGCTCAAAAATACAACTGTGGAGACTGTGTCTGCTGAGCAGTGCTAACTTGCGTTCTAATTCTCTTTTTTGAATTCACAGAGAGTGAAGAAGTTTATCAAAGGCAAGTGCTGTCAATTTCCTGTATCATCTTTGGAATTGTCATTGTGGGCATGTTCTGTGCAGCCTTCTACTTCAAAAGCAGGTAAGACCATTTCTCTCACATGTTAAAGGCTACTTCTCAGAGGAAGCACTTTGTCTTTAAGTTCTCAGTCTGAGCTCTGGGCAGAAGGATTTTGTGCACGTGGGCCCATCAGACATCCTTAAATGAGGCTGAATCTTTGGTAGCCTGTGGTGAGTGTGTACAGCATGTGCATACGTGTATGTGTGTGTGTGTGGTTCATCTTTGATGCACATAGTGATCATTCTTCTCTGTGACCGTGAACACTCTGCGTTCTTTGCACTTTTTCATGGCCTGCCAGAATTAAAGGCTCAACATCAGCCTGTCACTAAGGGGTTAACTCTTCTGAAAAGAGAGGTCACTGCTGAACTTCTAACCTTTTATGAAGAAAACAACAACAACTGTCTTCTTTTTTTATAGTGTTTTGTTTGATACCCATAAAGGTTTTAGCCAAATGTGAAATATGAACACTATAAAATCTACCTTGGTTCACCAGTCAGTATGGACATCTAGAATATGGCCTATGCTTACCTTGCCAAGAAGCCAAATCTTCTGCCCAAAGCATTTTTTTTTCTAACTGCTGCTACTGCTAAGTTGCTTCAGTTGTGTCCGACTCTGTGCTACCCCATAGATGGCAACCCACTAGGCTCCCCTGTCCCTGGGATTCTCCAGGCAAGAACACTGGAGTGGGTTGCCATTTCCTTCTCCAATGCATGAAAGTGAAAAGTGAAGTGAGGCCACTCAGTTATTTCTGACTCTTCGCAACCCCATGGACTGGAGCCTACCAGGCTCCTCTGTCCATGGGATTTTCCAGGCAAGAGTACTGGAATGGGGTGCCATTGCCTAGTAAAGTAGAATTAAAAATATACATATGTATTTATAAGTATGCATGTATATATACATATATGTTTATATATACATGTTACAAATAACATTGACAGAGGTATTTTATTTATGTCAATGACACAGTCTGCCCTTAAATACAGATAAAAATATTATACTGCTTGGTTTCTTGTAAGGTAGAGAGGCCTTGAGAAGCTGGCATAGATTCTGTTCCTACAGCTTGTCTGGAATCCAAGCCAACAAGTAATTGCTTTTCTTTGGACTTGTATTTTTCTACCCATTTGCCCTTATACAAATGGATCGGTTTCCAAATATAGTCTGTGATACCTGTCTGCATGTTGTGTGTGTCGATCTTCAAAAAGAATAGCAATTTTTAGAAATAATGGAGCCTCAGATATGAATCCAAAATTAGTAACTATTATTTTTAATAAACTATTTAAGAATAGGTTTAGATTTTTGAAATTGCCATGAAAATAGTAGAGATAGACCCAATATAGCCCAGACGCAATTTCCCCTATTTTTAACGTCTTTTGTTAGTATGCTGCCTTTGTCACAAACAGTGGAATGATAGTGGAACAGTGTTACTAACTAAAGTTCATATTTCCTAGTTTTACCTTGTGCTTTTTTGCTGCTGTTTCCCCCCACCGCCAGGATACCACATTCTATTTCATTGTTGTGTCTCCTAAGCAACTCTTGGCTGCGGTAGTTGTTAGTGTTCAGTCTGGAACACGTTATCAGGGATACTGGGCTTTTCCTTCATTATCTCCCAGTCCTCACAACAACTGAAATTATGCATTATTGCTCACATTTTCAAATCACAACAGATTTTGATTTTAAAGGATTGATTTGTCAAAGCCCCACAGTAGGAAATTGACAACAGGTTCTTGCATTTCTGCAATTCTACTTTAAATTGCGTGCTGCTCACCACCCAGCATGTTGACTCATGTGGTCCTCCCCCTGGATGGTGAAACTGCTTGAGGTGAGTCAGGAACGCGGTGCCCTGCTGCAGGCCATAGCTCTTTATGTTCTTAACAGGCCACATGGTTTCATGGTCAGGGTTTTACATGCATCAGCCTCAGCTGTATTCACATCTTCAATCTGCCACTTGCTTATTCAGTATTATTAGGAAATTACATTCAGCCTTGATTTCCGTTTTGGTAAAATATAACTAAAATATGGCCAAAAATAATGTCTACCTTAGAGAATTTAAGGGTTAGTGGGATAATACTGTAAAGAAGGCAGCATAGTGTTTAAAAAGTAAATACTCATTGAAGGCTTGTTGTTGTTAACACCTAGGGTGTCTGCACACTGGAACTTACAGGCAGGGTAGCTACAAGGTGAGTAGAGTTCCCTGAGCATGAGAGGGTTAATCACACTCAGCAGGGCATGAGGAGAGTCACCTCCAAGTGCTGTGTGGGAGAAAGCTGTGTTTTTAACAGTATGCAAATTGCTACGAAGAAGTAGTTAATCACTTATTTTTGGAGTCTAATCTGTAGTTGTACCACACTTAAAGAAAAGACTGATAATGACAGTCACAAGAACAGAGGACAGGTGGGGATAGGGGATTTCTAACTTCAGAGCTGTTAGCCTCTCCTTCCATGGGCTGCAGGTGGGCTCAGTGATGAGCATATCCTCCTGGGGCTCAGCAAGGTGTCAGGGGTTTTCATGGAAACACTGTTCAACTTTCTATGCATAATGGGACTCAGAGGACTGAACCAGTGGGAGATGAGTAATCAGGAGGCTGTTGTCTTTCTGCCTGCCCAGCCAGGACACATATTTAGTGTGTGTGTGTGTGTGTAATGTCTAAAAATAACAAAAGAATAATGAAATTTGAAGGCTATTCCAACTGGAGCTGTAGTTCTCATCAGAGACATAGAGAATATTACCTTCTTCTAGGACAATTTCCAAGCATAGTTTTCCTTTATTTTTCTCTGAGAGGAAGGCCACATTGCACACCAAGCGTCTAATTTATATAGCTGAAAGTGATATAATTTTTTTTAACACCTTGGCACAAGTTTCTTTGCCCTCATTCTTGGGATTCTAATTCCCTCCAGAAACCTTGGGGATAGCAGAATAAGCAGGCTCTACTTTTTCTTTATTTTCCAACATTATAAGATTTTTTTTTCAATGTGTATACTTTTTTTTTTTTAACTCATCTTGGAAGTCCTAAGTCTTCTAGGTTTCTGGGACATGTCTGTCATTGGTTTCCTGATAAATTCACTTGAATCTCCATCCTATACACTGGAATTTACTGCACCCAGAGAGAATCAGGACTTAACCAAAACATTTCCTTGGTTATTTGCTCTACTTCCCATAATTATTCAGGTCCTGCCACTCTGGTCCTTTCTCCATTCTCTTATCGTCTGTAATATGGCATGACCTCACCTGATAGAATATTACAGGACATTATTAGCCAATGAAAGTTTGAACATAGGTAACAAGAAGAGGTAGAATTAAGGAACACCTCCTTGAATTCAGAGAATTTTCTGAGTTAATTGAACCCCAACCACTTTGAAGGTCACGGTGAAATAAATTCTTTTCTCATCAATTCCAAAAAGTTCAAGTATACCTATAAGTAGTTAATGGAACCGTTAATTGAGCCTTTCAAATCTGGCTGATACAGCTCACATGGCAACTATAAATTCTTCTAGATTTCCCTTTTACTTTTAACTCATATGGGCTAAGAAGTTTAACTCTGGCAGTGGGAGTCCTTATTAGACTTAGGAAATGCAAGACATAATTGAACTCTAAAAATGAATTGAAATAGGAAAAGAGATATATTGGGGGTAGGGGGTGGAATAGATGGGGGAAAAGTGGAAACGCTGATTTTGGAGGTGATTTTGGGCTCCATATGGTAATTGCAGCCATGAAATTAAAAGACTCGCTCCTCAGAAGGAAAATTATGACAAACCTAGACAGCATATTAAAAAGCAGAGATATCATTTTGCCCACAAAGGTCCATATAGTCAAAGCTATGGCTTTTCCAGGAGTAATGGTGGATGTGAGAGTTGAACCCGAAAAGGCTGAGACCGAACAATTGATGCTTTCAAACTGTGGTGCTGAAGAAGACTGTTGAGACTTCCTTGGATAGCAAAGAGATCAAACCATTCAATCCTAAAGGAAATCAGTCCTGAATATTCATTGGAAGGACTGATCCTGAAGCTGAAACTCCAATTACTTTGGCCACCTGATGAGAAGAGCCGACTCACTGGAAAAGACCCTGCTGCTGGGAAAGATGGAAGGCAGGAGGAGAAGGGGGCTCAATGGATATGAGTCTGAGCAAACTCCAGGCGATAGTGAAGGACACGGAAGCCTGGCGTGCTGCTGCCCATGGTGTCACAAAGATCTGGACGTGACTTAGTGACTGAACAACAGCAACAGAAGGATGTTCCAGGAGCAGGAACTGGGACGAATAATTATCACAAGTGAGAAAGCACAGGAGGGAAAAAGGGAACTGATGCTATGAGTAGAAGACAGGTGCGCTACAACTTGCCCTGACCGTATGTCATCCTCTAAAGAGATTTTAGATCACAAAACAAGGCACTTAAGGACCGGCAACGGGTGTTCTGATGTGATGCTATGATTCTCTTCATTTGTGGTGTCCTTAGTGCCCACACAGTTGCAAGTTAGTACACATGAGTACTAATATAAGCTAGTACACAGTTATAAGAGTTCCTTGACCTGAGATAGCCAGCATCCGATGACAGGTCAGTGTGAGGCTTTGAAGGCCTAGACCACTGCCCCACCTTGGGGTAAAAGCCATGCCAGCTTCAGAGCTCCCCATGGGGTTTGCTGAGGTTTTCACTGGCGCCTGCATCACATCCCAACTCCTTCTGCCCCTTCCTGCTTCCGTCGCTTAGTTTCCACAGGTGTTGATCTTAAGAGACCTCACTAATAACAGTCCTGCACACGATCTCCATCTCAGTGTCTGCTTCTGCAGGGAGCCGACCTACAACATCACAAACAATATCTCCTGATGGACTTGTTGGATCTGATATCCCACCACTGTACATCTCATTTCTTCCTGATGAACTGACCCAGTGCAGCTGAAAACTCACTGAACTTGAGAATCGCACTGACATTGTTAGGCTAGTCCAGTGTGCAATACTTGTATCTTGCCTTCCCCAGAGCCGTGGCTCCCCTGAGAGCTGATGGCATTGCAGACAGGTGCTTCTCATTTCCTTTTGTTCCCATCTGCTGAGGGGAGCACGAAAGGGCAAAAATGTGTGCCTTGAGAGAGCTGAGGGATGATAGGAAAGGAGGCAGGTTAGAAAGAAAGCCCATATGTTCTGGAATATTAGTGAGTCAAGACAAAGGTAAGAGAGGGGTAGAGGAAAGCAAATTATTAAAAGGATTTAGGGAATGCAATCAGACATTTTTATGAGGAAAATTCCTTTAGATGTTTACATTTCCCAAATGCTGAATTAGGGAATTACTGAAAAGATCATTAGTATTTCTACAGCTAATTCTTGGAAAAATAATCATGTTCTTCCTCTGTGTGAAGCCCCCTTTACTGCCTCCTGATGACTGATTCCAGTAGAACTCCCTCATCTCCCATTTGCTTCATCAGTGAGTCCCTGATAAGATTTTGTGGCTTTCCTGTGCTTCTTAAAATGCTGATAGGATAGATTTGTTTCTAACAACAGGCTATAGATTAGCTCTTAGGAATTAGATAGATTATTACAAGTATATTAAAACAACTAAGAGTACTGGAGATAAAAGTCCCCCAAATAATTGAAAAGATAAAAGACATATTTAAACAGAATGACATCACATGAGTATTTTAAATTCAGAGGAGATAATAATGCTCAGACCTCCAATTCTTGTAGCAGTTCTGTGACTTGCTTGTGAGAGAGGCAATTAACAAGATCCCTTCTTTTATCTCTGAGCCACTGTCTTGATTCCATCATCTGCCCATATAACTAAGCTTACTAAGTGATGAGGAGTGTAATTGATTAATACTGAGGAGTGTAACTGGTTAATACTCTCCACATGTCCACAGTATTTATGGAAGAGAGCTTATCCAAACTCCATTGATGGAGGAGGAAACTGAGGCTCACAGAAGTTTGGGGAATCAGTCATTTTGATTTGAGGAATCAAAGCAAAGCTGTTGGGACACAGAGCTGGAATTCAAGTCTCGGTCCCTCTGATACTCAAGCCCATGGTACATAGAGGGATGTCTGCCTCAAAAAACTCACTTTAAGAGACGGAGAAACTGTGAATAGTCACCACCAAAGGCTCTATCCTTGGCGTGGACCCAGGGGAAAGAGGCAGAAGTCTAAGGCAGATGATTCTTGAAGTCTGTTTGCTTGTTTGTTTCATGGGTACTGGGTCTTTTGTTGATAGTTAATTGCTATAAAGCTCTTAGGAGAGCAGCTGATAAGGCAGTACTTTGTACAGTTCAAACAACAGTCACTCCACATTTGCAGGCAGGGGTAATTTACTTGGAATCCAGAGCCTGAGACTAGTCTCAGCCTTCCCACCAAGAAGCAGTGTGACCAAGGGCAAGTGGTTTGACAGTCGTGAGCGGTTCCTCAAAATGAAGAGTATGCAGCCAGATTCATTAGGTTCTAATCCAGCTCTACCACTGTCTAGCTGTTTGACTTTGGACAAACTATTTAACTTCTCTGTGCCTCAGTTTTCTCATCTATTAAATAAGCATAGGATTCATGCCTTGTCATACAGAATTATTGTGAGAAATAAGTGAGCTAAGACCTGTAAAACACTTCAAACAATGCTTGGCATCTTTTAAGATGTTAATTTTTATTACTTATAAATTAATCCTTCAGGAGTTAACTTTTTTCTTATTATTCACAAAAGTTCTAATAAATTCTGCATTCAGGGCAGATGGTAAAAATAAATGAAGTGTTTTTAAACTATATAAAAGAAAATATACCCCTGATATGGCATGTGTGCAAGTTATCCAGTCTAGCTATACCTATCTGAAATGGACAGATACCAACGTAACTTTGCAAATATGTTGTATGTGGCTGCTAGGTCCAGGCGTCAAAGTTGTCTACTTGTAACTTCAGAGCATTCCTAATTATCTTTAGTTGAGCACTCAAGGTTAAGGACCTCTTCCATCCAGTAGGGTGAGGACAATGCATTATATTTCTGCCTTTAGAGTGCCGTGGGGTGTGAATCCTGGCTATTAATGGGTAATGCTAAGTATTTCTTGGTGGGGTTGAAAATGAAGGGAGGACTCTCTTTGTTAACCGAGTTTATCTTGCCATAGAAAATGCCAAGTATAGACGTTGGGAGTGAATGAACCTCAAAAAAATAGGCATAAATTTATGTGACTATTTATACATTGATTTTTTAAACTTGCAGGAAACAAGCTAAACAAATTCAAGAGCAGCTGAAAGAGCCACATAATGGTAAAAACTACAGTCTCAAAGCATCTAGCACAATGGCAAAGTCCGAAAACTTGGTGAAGAATCATGTCCAGCTGCAAAATGTAAGTGACATGTCCATACATCCCTTCCCACAGCCACTCTCACTGCTCCCAGTCCAGAGGGGATGCAGAACCTGTGATCAGACTTGCCTATTTTTTTCACTACTCTGTAGATTTTTCCTTAAACCATGTTGCATTTTTGTGTGTGCACAGTACTGGAAAAAAGAAAGAAAAATTAATTCCCAGCTCTTGATTGCAATCTGTAACATAATTAATCTCTGGAAGCCAAAAGAGCTTCAGTTGTTTGTTCCATAATCACTTACTGAATTCTTCCTTGTGTCAGAGACCATGCTAGGCACTACGAGTACGATGTTCCTTACTGTATGGAAACTGACATAGTGAAAAATTACAGACACCCAGAGGAGTTTTGTGGGATGAGTGGGTTGCTTTTGCAACAGAGGTGGGAGAAGAGACCAAAGGGAGGTGGTGGGGGCAGAAGTGGAGGCAGCAAAAAAAGCAGGCTTGAACTGGATTTTGAAGAATAGGAAAGGTTCATCAGGGAGTCAGAAAGCCAAGGACTAGAGACTAGAATAAGCAGAAAGAATAAACCCAGGGAATCCTAAGAATACATACTATATTCAGACAACTCTGAATTAAAGGGTGTGAGAAAAATCAAAGCTCATAAACACGGGAAGGAAGAGTTGTAGTCTTGGGGTTGGTGCTTCCTAACACCACACGTTAAACAGATACCAGAATTTGAAGTTAAATACAAGCTCTTCGAATCCTGCATTCTTTTTTTTTTTTTTTGGCTGCTCTGGGGCTTAATTGCAGCATACAGCATCTTCAGTTGAGACAATTCTTTAGTTGCAGTGTGGCTTAGAGGATATTTAGTTACACCTGGTGGGATCTAGTTCCCTGACCAGTGATCCAACACAGGCCCTTTGCATTGGGAGCATGGAGTCTTAGCCACGGGCCCACAAGAGAAGTCTTGAATTCTGTATTCTTTCTAAAGTAGTTTTTCATGATTTCTGAGATATACTGAAAAAAGCTAAAGAAAAGCAAATGTTACTGAAGCCAGGTTCTGCTGCTCACTGTTCAAAACCCAGTACTCCAGGGACAAGTATAACTTACAAGATTCTGCTCTGTTTAAAGAGCAGTTTTAAAGAATTAATCGAATTGTTTGGGGAGGAGATCAGGGTTTGTAATCTTCCACTCTGCACACACTTTCTTCCGATTGTGCTGTGCTTAGTCACTAAGTTGTGTCCAACTCTTTGTGACTCCATGGACTTTATAGCCCACCAGGCTCCTCTGTTTGTGGAATTCTCCAGGCAAGAATACTGGAGTGGGTTGCCATTGCCTTCTCCAGGGCATCTTCCCAACCCAGGGATCAAATCTAGGTCTCGCACATTGCAAGTGGATTCTTTACCATCTAAGCCACCAGCGAAGCCCATTCTTCTGATCGGTCTATGGTGAAATGACAGGTTGGTGCTCCGGAAAGCTGGTGCTCAGCCTGAAGTGCCATCCTCTCTCTGGGCGGGGGCCTTAGTTCCTGCAGAACTGAAAGAGATTGTTGTGTGTATTTCATGAAAAGGAACCAGGACTTTGCCCCATGCTGCTCTATCCTTTACTGACTGTTCCCCCTGCATTTCTGCATCCCCTCCTTCCTCTGATTAGTAGCTGTTTGAATCTGCTCTTTACAACTAAAGGAAGGTCAAGGAGACTGATTAATGCTTATTTCCTAAACATAATAAATGAGGACACAGAAAGGATTTGTACCCAGGAAGACTCCATGGGCCCTGCTCCATTTCACAAAAGCCATCTAAAACATACTGGGAGATTCTTGTCAGGGTAGCAATTCTTTGCCCCCAGGCAAGACTGCACTTCCAGATTCTGAGATCCAAAAGAAAGCGCAAAGTTGGTGGTATAAACCTAGTATTTGAGTATAATACACAGTCACCCAGGACACACTCACACCCTTTCAAATGTGTAAATCACTGGGAATTTAAACATCATTTGTGATTTTGAGAAATCATTACCCAGAAAGTCGCCATTCTGCTGTGTGCAACAGATGTACTTGGATGCTTAATGCAGAATTCATAAATCATAATCGCTTCCCAGAAAAGTTTTGTTAAGCTTGTAATCACGGCTGTGTGTAGGGATTGTTCTTTTCTGAAACAGAGCAAATATTTTTGTTGGTGATTTCTAATGAGCATTATCCCATTGCTGTAAAACAAATACTGTAATGGAGGGCTTCTTAGCAACTGAACCTATCGCAGATAAAGCCAGAGGCTAGTTATGGTAATGAAAACAGATTTTTGATTAGTGATATACTGTTGCATTACAGAAGAGAATCTTGTCTGAACACAACTTCTATCCTTACAGAGGTGACTGGGGGTTTGAAAAAGAGAATGAGGGTGATCTTGGCTGGCTCACTCTGCAGCAGCTTGAAGCAGGATTTGGTTCCCGGCCAGAGACTGAGGTTGGTCTTGGGGTGAGAGCACCCAACCTTAGTCACTGCACCCGTGGCAAGTGACGAGGACTGGCCCTTTGGCTTTGCAGAGAAAGAATCCCCACAAAGAAAGAAAGCAGTGAAACGGAGTGTTTATTAGGAGGAAAAAGTCTAGAAAGTATGGATAGATACACAGGCCAACTTGGAGAGAGTGCCGTGCCCTCACGGTAGTTTAAATCACTTATATAGGGCATTTCTCCCAGTTATGCTTTGGCCAAATTGTTTAGATTTGCCAGATTCTGAGTATTTGGTAGGATCCTACTATATGTGCATCTGTATCTCGTAGCCAAGATAGATGGGTTCCCCTGAAGAGGACTGTGGGTAGGTAGACTCAGCATCACTCCTCTTTTGATCTCCAAGGAGCTTTCTATGCATGTGTGAGTTTCTCTAACTGCAAGAATGAGAAATATGTGCTTTGTTATCTTTAATCTGGGCAGGGCCAAGCCTCCTTTCTCTTCATTGGCTGCTATTCTTATCTTGGAGTTTCAGTCCACAAGGAACTTATCTCCAATTGCTTTATCCTGGGGTGCCTAGGTACCTCCTGTCTCAAGGGAGTAGGGAAGGGAAACAGTGGGGCTTGACACAGTCAGGGAAGAGAGAAATGGCCAAGAGTTGGTCATAGAAGTGAGGTTAAGCCATCTGTGTCTATTAGCTGGCCATTATTAAACTTAGGATCCTGTCCCAGGGACTCACTGAAGACCAGGGGCATGACTAGCCTTTGAGTGTCCACATTCATTGCAGGAAAAATAGAGCACAGAGGAGAGTCACACCCTAAGTAGTGGGTGAGTCCCTGGGCCTAGCTATCAAGTGAGGGTCCTTGGCTTTGCTCAGAAAAGAATTAAGAGGGCAGCCACAGTAAAGAGAAAGGAGGTTTATTTAGAAAGATATACATTCCATAGACAGAATATGGGTCATTTTGGAAGACAGTAAACTGCCCCCAGTATGGGGTAGTTAGTTTTATTGGCTCGGCAATTTCGCAGGCTAATGAGAGGAGTATCCCAACTCTTTTGGGAAGGGGGTGCGT
Organism: Madoqua kirkii; assembly: GCA_006408675.1. Taxonomy (NCBI): domain Eukaryota; kingdom Metazoa; phylum Chordata; class Mammalia; order Artiodactyla; family Bovidae; genus Madoqua; species Madoqua kirkii. Next base: position 3,453 of record SJYC01145171.1, on the reverse strand, counting down.
ATTTTCAGGAACTGAGCCACTGCCCACTTTTGAACTTTTATGGTTGGACTTGGAAGTGTCATGGCCCTTGTGCATACTGTCATCTAGAAGTTTTGTTGTCATTGTTCAGATACTCAGTTATGTTCAGCTCTTTCAGTCCAATAAACAGCAGCACAACAAGCTTTCCTGTCCTTCACTATCTCCCAGAGTTTGCGCAAACTCATGTCCATTAAGTCGATGATGCCACCAACTATCTCATCCTGTCGTCCCCTTCTCCTCCTGCCTTCAATCTTTCCCAGCAGCAGGGTCTTTTGCAATAAGTAAGTTCTTCACATCAGGTAGCCCAAATATTATAGCTTCAGCATCAGTCCTTCCAAAGAATATTCAGAGTTGATTTCCTTTAGGATTTACTGGTTTTATCTCTTTGCAGTCCAAGGGACTCTCAAGAGCCTTCTCCAGCACCACAGTTCAAAAGTATCAATTCTTTGGTGCTCAGCCTTCCTTATGGTCCAACTTTCACATCTATACATGACTACTGGAAAAACCATAGCTTTGGCTATATGGACCTTTTTTGCCAATGTGACCTTTCTGCTTTTTAATGCACTGTCTAGATTTGTCAAGCTTTTCTTCCAAGGAGCAAGCATCTTTTAATTTCATGGCTGCAGTCACCGTGTGCAGGGATTTTTGAATCCAAGAAAGTAAAGTCTGTCATTGTTTCCATTGCTTCCTCATCTATTTGCCATGAAGTGATGGGACTGAATGTCATGATGTTAGTTTTTTAGATGTTGAGTTTTAATACAGGGTTTTTCACTCTCCTCTTTCACCTTCTTCAAAAGGCTCTTTAGTTTCTTATCACTTTCTGCCATTAGGGAGGTGTCATCTGCATTTCTGAGGTTACTGATATTTCTGTCAGCAATCTTGATTTCAGCTTGTACTTCATCCAGCCCAGCATTTCACATGATACATTCTGCATATGAGTTAAATAAACAGGGTGACAATATACCACCTTGATGTATTCCTTTCCCAATTTTGAACCAGTCTGTTGTTCCATGTCCAGTTCTAACTATTGCTTCCTGACCCACATACAAATTTCTCAGGGGGCAAGTAATGTGGTCTGGTATTCTCATCTCTTGAAGAATTTTCCAGTTTGTTGTGATCCACACAGTCAAAAGCTTTGCTGTAGTCAATAAAGTAGTAATATATATTTTAATGGAACTCTCTTGCTTTTTCAATGATCCAATGGATGTTGGCAATTTGACCTTTGGTTCCTCTGCCTTTTCTAAATCCAGCTTGTACATCTGAAAGTTCTCAGTTCACCTACTGTTGAAACCCGGCTTGAAGAATTTGGAGCATTACCTTGCTAGCAAATGAAATGAGTGCAGCTGTGTGGTAATTTGAACATTCTTTCACACTACCCTTCTTAGGGATTGGAATGAAAACTGACCTATATAAGCCGTGTAGCCACTGCTGTGTTTTCCAAATTTGGTGGGTTCTTGAGTGCAGCACTTTAACAGCATTATCTTTTAGGATTTGAAATAGCTCAACTGGAATTCCATCACCTCCACTAGCTTTGTTCATAGTGATATTTCCTAAGACTCACTTGACTTCACACTCCAGGATGTCTGGCTCTAGGTGAATGTTCACACCATCAGGGTTATCTCGGTCATGAAGATCTTTTCTGTATAGTTCTTCTGTGTATTCTTGCCACCTCTTATTAACATTTTCCGCTTCTGTAGGGTCCATACCATTTCTGTCCTTTATTGTGCCCATTTTTGCATGAAATGTTTCCTTGGTACCTCTAATTTTCTTGAAGACAATAGTCTTTCCCTTTCTATTGTTTTCCTCTATTTCTTTGCATCGCTCAATTAATAATGCTTTCTTATCTCTCCTTGAAATTCTTTGAAATTCTGCATTCAGATGGGTATATCTTTTCCTTTCTCCTTTGCCTTTTGCTTCTCTTCTTTTGTCAACTATTTGTAAGGCCTCCTCAGACAACCATTTTGCCTTGTTGCATTTCTTCTTCTTGGAGATGGTTTTGATCTCTGTCTCCTGTATAATGTCATGAAACTCCATCCATAGTTCTTCAGGCACTGTGTCTATCAAATCTAATCCCTTGAATATATTTGTCACTTTTACTGTATAATCGTAGGAAACTTAATTAAGGTCACACTTGAATGGCCTGGTAATTTTTCCTACTTTCTTCAATTTAAGTCTAAATTTTGCAATAATGGGCTCATGATCTGAGCCACTGTCTTCTCTCGGTCTTATTTTTGCTAACTGTTTGCTTTTCCATGTTCAGCTGCAAAGCATATAATCAATCTGATTTTGGTATTGACCATCTGTGATGTCCATTTATAGAGTCCTCTCTTGTGTTGTTATAAGAGGGTGTTTGCTATGACCAGTGCATTCTTTTGGCAAAACTCTTGTTAGCCTTTGCCCTGCTTCATTTTGTCTCTAAGGCCAAAGTTGCCAGTTATTCCAGGTATCTCCTGACTTACTACTATTGCATTCCAGTCCCCTATGATGAAAAGGACATTTTTTTTTTGATGTTAGTTCTAGAAGGTCTTGTATGTCTTCATACAACCGTTCAACTTCAGCTTCTCCGGCATTAGTGGTTGTGGCATAGATTTGGATTACTCTGATATTGAGTCGTTGGCCTTGGAAACAAACTGAAATCATTCTGTCATTTTTGAGACTGTACTAAAGTACTGCATTTCGAAATCCTTTTGCTGACTATGAGGTCTGCTCCTTTTCTTCTAAGGGATTATTGCCTGAAGTAGTAGATATAATGGTCATCTGAATTAAATTTTCCTATTCCGGTCCATTTTACTTTGCTGATTCCTAAATAGTCAATGTTCTCTCTTGCCATCTCCTGTTTGACCACTTCCAATGTACCTTGATTCATTGACCTAATATTCCAGGTTCCTATGCAATATTATTCTTTACCCCCCACTGGACTTTACTTTCACCACCAGACATATCAACAGTTTGGTGTCATTTCTGCTGTGGCTCAGCCTCTTCATTCCTGATGGAGTTATTTCTCTGCTGTCTTCTCTAGTAGCATGTCAGACACCCTACCAACCTTGCCCCAGGGAGATGGGGAGGGTGATGGGGAGGGCTCATCTTTTAGTGTGGTATCTTTTTGCCTTTTCACATTGTTCATGGGATTCTCAATGCAAGAATGCTGAATTGGTTTGCTGTTCCCTTCTCTAGCAGACCACATTTGTCAGAACTCTTCACCATGACCCACCTGTCTTAGATGGCCCTATGGCCTGATGTATTACAATGAGCATATAATGAGGGTCAAGGTCTAGTGGACGATCAATGCAAAGAAAGAGAGAAAAACAATAGAATGGGAAAGACTAGAAATCACTTCAAGAAAATTAGAGATATCAAGGGAAATTTTCATGCAAATATGGGCACAATAAAGGACAGAAATGGTATGGACCTAAAAGAAGCAGAAGATATTAAGAA